>CAJDSM010096146.1:0-12191 GCA_903981925.1 Ostrea lurida
AGGTGTAACAACTGACCGTTACAGGTGTAACAACTGACCACTACAGGTGTAACTACTGACCTTCCTGATCCACAAGGGGTCGGTTAGATCGTCCCACCATCTGTAGAACATCCGGGACTGGGTAATCCTCGTATCTGTAACCGAAAATTAGTGTTAGCAACTCTCTTGTCAGCAATACAAACTACAGCTGTTCTGATGGGACCAATACAAATGACACCTGTTCTGATGTTCTTACAAGCCCACTCAAAATACTTCATAATTATTCATAATGCATGTTTCAATACCTCATTACACAAGTCTATGATTTATTAGGCAACATATGAAATCTTGACCTTTCAAATATGACCTTAAATAAGAATCATGTCATACCTTGACAAAATCAATCTCACTATCAAGGATAAACATACATATTCTTTCAGCCAAAATGAAGTTCTAACAAGAGTTATAACCACACTATTCCTAAGTTGATCCAAAATGGCTGAAACAGGTCATGCCAAACCACAGTTGATCGTTTTGATTTTTCTAAAAATATCCAGTGTAATGTTAATAGCCTTTTGCTTCAAGGATGAGAAACTTACGAGTGAGTTTTTCCGTCGTAGTACTGCGTGTCCATGACGATGACGAGGTAAGCGGAGACACTCATTCCCCAGGAGAGGCTGCGGGAGGCGACCAGCACCTGTACGGCACCGCTAGAGAACAGGTTCTCCACCGCCTTCCTCTCTATATCAGTCAGACCCTCGTGTAGGTACCCCACCCCGTTACTCAGCGTCTCCTTCAAAGTCTGAAAATCAAAACTAAAGTCATCATCAGACCCTCGTGTAGGTACCCAACCCAAAATCAAAAACTTAAAGCATCATCAGGACCCTCGTGTAGTACGCCCACCCCAAAATCAAAACTAAAGTCATCATCAGACCCTCTGTAGGACTTGAGTGTTGACCACTCCACCCAAAATCAAAAACAAGTCATCGATCAGACCTCAGGTGTAGCGTACCAAGCCAACGCCACCGCCAAAATCCCAAACTAAATCATCATCAGATCCCTCGTGTAGTACCCCACCCCAAAACAAAAACAAGGTTCACATCCAGACCCCGGTAGGTACCCAGGGCTGCGGACCACGCAAATCAAAACCTAAAGTCGTCATACAGTACCCTCGGTAAGGTACCACCACCCCTATACATCAAAACTAACAGTCATCATCATGACCCTCTGTGTAGTACCCCACCCCAAGAATCAAACTAAAGTTCATCATCAGGACCCTCCGCTGTATGGTGACCCCACCTGTCCCAAAATCAAAACTAAAGTGCAATCATCATACCCTCTAGTATGTTAATACCCACCCCAAAAAAAACTTAAAATTCGACTCGGTAGTTATCCAGACCCCAAAATACTAGGTCTATCATCCTCTTCGTGTAAGTACCCCAGCCCCAAAATAACTAAATTCATCCACTCAGAGCCCTCCGTGTAGTCCCCACCAATCCACAACACTCTCCATCCACTAGACTCTAGGCTACACCCAACATCAAAATCAAAGTCTCATCAGCCCCGTGTAGGTACCCCACCCAAAAATCAAAACTAAAAGTCATCATCAGACCCTCGTGTAGGTACCCCCCCCAAAATCAAAACTAATAGCATCCAGACCCTCGTGTAGTAACACCAGCCCCAAAATGCAAACTAAAGGCATCAATCGACCCTCGTGTAGGTACCCCACTCCCAAAATCAAACTAAAGTCATCATCAAACGTAGTACCCCCCATAAAAGCCATCTACCGTGGTAGGTACCCCACCCCAAAATCAAAACTAAAGCAATTCATCATAACTCTGATAGGTACCCACCCCAAATCAAAAATAAATCATCATCAGACCCTCGGACATCCCAACCCCAAAATCAAAACTAAAGTCATCATCATACCCCACCCCGTTACTAAGCGTCTCCTTTAGGGTCTAAAAATTAAAAATACAGAGTAGAGTCATCGTCCTGAGCAATGTTACATAGCACTTCCTGTATAACACTTACTATTGTAAAGGGGAAATGTCTGTGTGGGTTTATTTTCGCAATATTCGCGATTATATCAACTATCGTGAAAAAAAAAACATCACGAAGTGCTGTTCAATGTATTTGGGTATATGATTGCAGCTTAGAATATTTACTATATTCACGAAATTTAAACCATCGCAAAATGTTAAAAGATAAAAATCGCGACATTTTAGCCCTGCAAATTTAAAGCCCTTTACCGTAGTCTGACAATAATTAGTACACAACAAATAAATTGAAATCTTTTAAGCAATTAATATATTAAGTTAAAATCTTTTAATTGATTAATATAGAAATAATTTTTCTTCAAGTGACCTTGTCGGAGATTTTCTCCAGAAACGGCTGGATGTCTTCCTCCTTAACGTGCAGGAAACGACTCCTCGGGGTCTCTGTGTCCACCTGAATCTCCGCCGCGCTGAAGGTCAAAATGTCAATCGCGGTCAGCCGCGTCTGCTTCCTGGACGGTACAAACACAATAACGGGTTTCCGTGGTGAGTGACGTAGAATGGCTTGGTAAGTGGGCTTTGCCATGGCGATTATTCGGGAGAGATTGTGGCTGATATTCAAACCCTGGAATGAAAATTGATGCACCCCATTATCACCAGATCCAGATCTTTTCATTGTTTCAGTATACGTTCTTTAATCATTCTTGTAGTATTCTTTAATCTAAAGTTTAAGCATGTCTACACCAAAAATAAAGCATTGTTAATTCCTTATCAATACAGAGAATTTTCTGTTTTCTAAAGGCATGTCATGACACCATAGTTCATTGCAAATTTTGTTTTTCAAACTTTAACAAACAGTATACACGTATAGAATCACATGAAAGTACAATTGATGGTACACGCATTATTTATGTACTTCATATTGTCCTCATATATATAAAACTACACATACATTTTTCAGCTTTAGACCATGACATGATAAAACCATTCAATGAAAGTTTTCTGCTACTAAGAAGTATGATTAATAATCCCTTGCGGTTCCTTCAATCTCTCCTTTTCATGTTTTGACCCCCTCCCCCCTCCCTTTGCCTTTCTCACCTGTATGTGAAGCTCCAGAGGAACGGGTCGCACGTTGGGGTGGAAGTTGAAGAAGCCTGTAGGGGTACAGCCTAACCACTGTGAGACGTCCTTAGCGTTAGAGATGGCCGAACTGAGAGCCACGACGCGAATTGTGTGTTCCAAGTGAGTGGACATGTACCGCATCCTGGAGCAGATCACCTCCAGCACCGGCTAAAAACAGAATTAATTAGATATCAGCACCGGCTAAAAATAGAATTAACTAGACATCAGCACCGGCTAAAAATAGAATCACAATCAAATCAGTCATCACCTCCAGCACCAGCTAAAAATAGAATCACAATCAAACTCACCTCCAGCACCGCTAAAAATAGAATTAACTACGAATGTCCTATCGGGAATACCCCGCGGGGCACACTACATAATGAACACAGATTTTCTCAGATTAACAGAAGTTGTCTAATCAATGGGTAATATAGCATATATTTCTTTAGGAGGAGTTGTGGACGATGCACTAATGCATACATGGTGAAAAATGCCTAAAGTCCAAACGTTCATATCTTGTACAAAAATTGTTCAAAAGCGAAATTCCTGACATATGCACATCTCATTATGTGATCTACCACTCCACAAAGTTTCATTGAAATCCTGCAAGTCGTTTAGGAGGAGTTTGCGGACACGCACTGATGCTAGGTATATTGGTGAAAAATGCTTAAGTCCAAACGTTCCATCTTGTAAAAAATTGTCCAAAATAAATTCCTGACAATATGCACATCTCCATTATATATTTTAACAACTCCACAAAGTTTCATAAAAATCCTGCAATCGTTTTAGGAGGATTGCGGACAACGCACTGATGCATGGTATGTTTTGGTGAAAAATGCAGGTATTTTGGTGAAAATGCCTAAGTCCAAACGTTCATATCGTTACAAATTGTCCAAGCAAATTCCTGACAATAATCAGCCACATTTTGCCGATCTAATGGACACTCCACAAAAGTTTCATAAAAATCTGCAAGTCGTTTAGGAGGATTGCGGACAACGCACTGATGCATAGGTATATTTGGTGAAAAATGCCAAGTCCAAACGTCTCATCTTGTACAAAAATTGTTCAAAATAAAATTCCTGACAATATGCACTTCTCCATTATATATTAACATTCTCCACAAGTTTCATAAAATCTGCACAGTCGTTTAGGAGGAGTTGCGGACAACGCCTGATGCATAGGTATTTTGGGTGAAAAATGACTAAGTCCAAAACGTTCATATCTTGTACAAAAACTGTCCAAAATAAAATTCCTGGACAATATCACATCTCCATTATGGTATTCTCTAACACTCCACAAAGTTTCATAGAAATCTGCAAGTCGTTTAGGAGGAGTTGCGGACAACAACATATTTCGGACAGACAGACGGACACAAGGGTAAACCTATATACCCCCCAAACTTCGTTTGCGGGGGTATAATTAGACATCAGCACCGCTAAAAATAAAATTAATTAGACATCAGCACCGGCTAAAAATAGAATTAATTAGACATCAGCACCGGCTAAATAGAATTAATTAGACATCAGCACTGGCTAAAAAAATACTACCCAATAAATCAGGCATCCCCTGTACTTACCCCCACTTCCTGGCCTATCAGATGGAGCTCATCCACCACAAAGAGGTTGACACTCTGAACGTTTTTCCTGACCTTCCATCGCCGTGACAACACGTCCCAGATCTCTGGAGTGCTAATGATGATGTTTCCCTAAGAAAACCAATTCACATATTCTTAAAGTACTAATCTTATTAATATCACTTTTAATTTGCAAAATTCCTTTCTTGTAAAATAAAAATTTTTGTTCTTATCTATCGCTAATTTACATTGAGTTCTTAAGATTGAATACATCTGAATTGTAATGTTAACATTTTCTGATGTTCGACAACGTCCAGCGTTACCGAGCCACACTCAGAGTGGACTGACCATCACACCAGACTTCCAGTGGACCGGAATTTAATTGTCCATGGGCACTTCTGTGAATCACTTGTCTTCTCGTATAGCTTTTATTCTGTATCTGGCTTTGTTCTTTCGTTGGTTTCTCCATTCTCTATCGTAAGGCTTGTGTATTTCCATGTTTATCGTTTAGGCTTTGTTATTCTATCGTTAGGCTCTCTTCTTCTATCGTTTAGGCTTTGTTCTTCTTATCGTATAGCTTTTATTCGTATCGTTAGGCTTTGTTATTTCTATCTTGGTTTGTTTTTCTACGTTTGCCTCTGTTATTTCTATCGTTTGCTTTTTTTTTACTCTGTATATTCTTAGCTTGTTCTACTCGTTTAGGCTTTGTTATTCTCTATCGTTTAGGCTTTGTTCCTTTCTATCGTCTTAGGCTTCTGTTTTCTGATCATTTTATGCTTTGTTATTTCATCGTTTAGGCTTTTTGTTCTATCGTTTAGCTTTTTCTTATCGTTTAGGCTTTTCCTTCTTCGTTTTCTAGGCTTTGTATTTCTGTACTCGTTTAAGGCTTGTTAACTATCTTTAGCTCTTTGTATTCCTATCATTAGGTTGTTTTCTAATGCACTTAGGTCTTGTTATTCTGTATCATTTAGGCCTTGTATATTCTATCGTTTAGGTTTGTTCTTCGGTTAGTTGTATTCTGATCGTTTAGCTTTGTATTTCTGGATCGTGTTAGGGCTTGTATTTCTGTTCTTCAGGCTTTTTATTTCTGCTCTATCGTTATCGTGTTAGATTTTATGATTGTGCTATTCTAAAATTACCTTTTAATAATCACATTTCATAAATACATTGTGACACATCTTATATAGAAGTTGTTTATTGAACACTTTTCACTAGGTTTTGAGCTTTATAACCTTAGATTGGCTGTATTGTGGCGTCTGTATAACCAGCGGTTGTATTATAATTAAGGGGTATTTGGGTGTTATATTGCTACAGGCGTGTGTATAAGCTTGTCTATTTTCAGGTTGTTTAATTGTGTTATACAGCGTTGTATAAAAAAATCTTAGGGTTGTTATTGTACAGGCGTGTATAACTTAGGGTTGTATTATTGTTTACAGGCGTTGGTATAACCTAGGGTTGTTTTGTAAGGCGTCTGTTATAACTTCGGGTGTTTATTGTACAGGCTTCCTATACACTTAGGGTTCCGTGTTTTATTGTAAACAAGGAACGTTCTGGATCCTTGTGGAGGCAGTTGACCAGTGAACGTCATCCTGCCTCAAGAGTTTTCCTTACTCAAAAGGTATGTGCCAATAACAATGTCCCATCTGTCTCATTTGACTCTGTAAAACATCCCAGCCATTGTTGATGGCAGAATATTCAGTATTTGTTACATTTGGATGCACATGGTGGATGATATTTTTTGATTCCAAAAGAGAACTTATGGTTTTTCCTCCCTCTCAACTAGTACAGAGGATCGAGATATCCACTATAATAGCATTCGCTGCCATTGGCTGCATGCAAGTGTGTGTTCAGCAACCTTGTGAAACACAGATTAGACAGACACAGTCATTCATCAGAGGATCATCAAACCTTCCACAATGTTGCCCATGGAACGAGAGGCATAAACCCTCTTAGATTTTTAAGTCAAGGTCACTATTACTATTGCCTAAAATCCGTTGTGAACAAGATAGAAGACTCGGCATTCATCAGAGAATCATCAAACACTTTCAGCAAATGTTGCCCAGTGGAGGAGGATGAAACGCTCTTGATTTTTCGAACAGGTCAAAAGGTCAAGGTCCCCAAACTTGCCATAAACATCTTGTGAACCATGTCAGAAGCAGATATTCATCAGAGGAATTCGGTTCAAACCTTCCACAAATGTTGCCATGGAGAGAGGATGACCCCTCTTGATTTCCAAGGTCACTATTAAACCTATTTCCCTCTAAAAGCTCCTTGTGACACAGGTTACGAAGCCAAGGATAATGTCATCGCGAGATCCATCAACAACCTCCACAACATGTTGAACTGGAAAGAGGATGACCACCCAATTGATTCCAAGGCAATAGGTCCGAATGTCACTATCTACCCCATTTCCTAAAATCCTTGGTGTGCAACCGGTAGAAGCAAGCGATATTCATCAGAGAATCATAAACCTTCCCAAAGTCTTGAACATGAGGAGGAGGATGAACCCTATTGATTTTCAAGCCAGGGTTAGGTTATTATTGTCTTTGCCCAAAATTCTGTGAAAAAGATAGCACCACAGGCATCCAGTCATAGAATCATTAAACTCAAACTTTTCCACAATGTAGGCTCATGGAAATATGACTGAACCCTATTGCGATTGCCAATTCAAGGTCCACTATTAACGTATGTTTTATAAATTTATCAGTGTTGCAAGTGGGATGCTCACACTATGCTTGTGCCCTTGTTCAAAATTTAGTAGGACCAATATTATGAAACTATGCATTACATAAGTTGGTTACCGAGTTGGGTATTTTACCTATGAAATTCTCCGTAATGATGCATTCGTTTATTGCGCACCCCCGCTTTTATTTGCCCAAATTGGTGTAGGACAAACAGTCCGCATTTATATAACAAAGAGAGTGCTGTTAGATCATCAGTCTGCCGTTTTGTTTAGAATTAGTTAAAGTGTTGATGAAATGTTGAAAGCAGTTAAAACGCGTGGTGGGATCGTCCTGTCATCAGGCCTCATTATGGAAATCATTAAGATACTCTTCGATGCTTCTTCAATCGAAGAGGTTTCCCATAAAGTAACAGGTTTTGTGCTTCATCTTGGACACCCCCGGCATCACGTCTGACCATTGGGTCACGTGGTTGACATGGGTCACTTGCATGTCCAAAAATTTTACCCTGCAATAACCTGAATTGTCAAATTGTATTCTGCATTGATTGTGGAAAATAATATTTAGCTGCGCACTTATATACAGGACAGACGTTTTTTTTTTTTCAGTAATTTCCTAATTAATCTTAGTTAAATTTCCGCCCCTGTATTTCTCTAGTACAACTTTCCGTGCTTACATGATCGTTCATGTTCTCTTTCTTCTTTTCAGTAAATTTCCCCAGGATGAGCCACGTGGTTTAAGTTCTTTGTCCCCGCTCTTTGAGCCGGCTTGCCCCCTCAGTTACTTCATCCCGAGTGGTGTCCTGACCCGGGTGGAATAGGTGATCACCCCTAACTCATACTGAATAACAGATACTTCGTCATCAAATGCTTAATAAAACCACAAACTGATGATAGCGTATCATTCACCTTAAGGTGGCTGACTCTATCCGGGGAAAAAGTTTCTTCAAAACAAATATGGAATGATTTGATTATACAGATTTTGTTTCAATCAGTTGATGTGTCACTTTGTCTACATCGCGTTGATGCGTACTGTTGTTTACCATTCAGTTGATGCGTACTTCTTGTTACATCACCTTGAGTCGTACTTTTTCTTACATCGGTCGTACGATGCGTTGTTTCACTCGGTTGATGCGTTACTTGTTGTTTATCATCAGTCTGATGCGTTGTTTACATCGGTTGATGCATACTTTGTTTACATTCAGTGAGATTGTACTTTTTGTTTACCATCATGTGATGGTCCTTCTTGTTTACATCAGTTGATGCGTTGTTGACATCGGATATATGCGTACTTGTTTACACAGTTGATTGCGTACTTTTGTTTACATCAGTTGATGCATTGTATAATCGGTTGATGCGTTTGTTTACATCGTGATGCATTGTTCTCGGTTGATGTTTAATGTGTGTACTTTATCATCGGTTTGGATTTGTTTATCAGTGATGCGTTGTTTAAATCGGTGAGTTGTTACGGTTGATTTGCTACATCGTGTGCTACTTTTTGTTTACATCGTTATGCCGATACTTTTGTTTTACATCAGTGATGCTGTTATGCGTTTATGTCTGTTACATCGGTTGATGCGGTTGTTGTACATCGGTATGCGTAACTTTTTGTTACATCGTTGATGGCTACTTTTGTTTACATCCGTTGTGCGTACTTTTGTTATACATTCCAGTGTGATGCCGTTCTTTTTTACATCAGTGTAGCTGTTGTTTACATGGTTGATGGTACTTTTGTTTACATCGGTTGTATGCCGTACTTTTGTTTAAGCTGATCCTAGTTTGTACATCGTTTGCTGTACTTGCATGCGTCTTGTTACATCAGTTGATGCGTTTTGTTTCACATCAGGTTGATTGGGTCTTTGTTTACATCAGTTTGATGACGTATTGTTCTACATGCGGTTGAGCGTACTTTTGTTTACATCGGTTTGATGCAGATTTTGTATATAATTCGGTTGGATGCTACTTTGGTGTTACCATCGTTGATGCCCGTACTTTTGTTTACATCGTTTGATGGTACTTTGAGTTAACAGTCGGTTGATGCGTACTTTTGTTTACATCAGTTGGATGGCGACTTTGTTTACATGGGTTGATGCGTTACTTTTGTTAACATCGGTGACGTTGTTTCAGTGCGCGTACTCTTTTGTTACATCGGTTGTTGATGGTACTTACTGTTTACATCGGTTGATGGTACACTTTGTAACGTTAGCGTATGTTACAATCGGCTTGATGCAGTACTTTTGTTCTACATCGGTGTGGACTGCGTATGTTTACATTGTGACGACGCGTACTTTTGTTTAGCAATCCTCGGTTGATGCCGTACCTTATGTTACATCGGTTGATGCGTTTACTTTTTTACATCGGTTGATGCTGACTTTTGTTTACATCGGTTGATGCCGTACTTTTGTTTACATCGGTCTTGATTGCGTTGTTTACATCGGTTGTGCTACTTTTGGTTTTTACATCGGTTGATGCGTACTTTTGTTTAATCGGTTTGATGCGTCTTTGTAGGGGCAGAGACACAGCTGGCCCGTCTCCTGCTCCGTCACCTGTTCTTCCCCGAAGAAGTTATCCCCCGCCCACAGAGTTACTGGCACCTGCACCCCTCCCCGTGTCCGCCCTCAGAAGAAGCCGCCTTCAGGAGTGAGTCTCTACAGTGACACAGTCCCCTTCTTTAACCCCAATCCAGACCAGGTACGTTCATTTGTCTGTTTATGGAACATGTCTGTTTTATATACATGTTCTCCGTTTATTATACATGTCGTGTTTATGAACACGTCCCTTTCAGTGTTTAATGCTAGTATACCCCCAATACCAATGAAACGTTCTTTTCGGGCATGTTTATCTGTTTCAGTGTTTATGCATGTGTATTAATACCAATGAAACCGTCTTTATCAGGGCGTTTTGTCTGTTTCATGTTTAACTGCTCGTGTATAACACCAATGGAAGCAATGTCTTTACGGGGCTGTTTATGTCTGTTCAGTGTTTAATGCTGTGTACAATGAGGAACGTCTTTAGTCGGGCGCTGTTTATCTGTTTTCAGTGTTTAATGCGGTGTACAATACCAGAGAAACGTCTTTATCGGGGCACCCCACGGGGAAGTGGTAAGACTATCTGTGGGAGGTTGCCTACTGAGGATGTTTCTCCCAGAAATCCGGGACGGTTCGCTGTGTTATATGTCACCCCACTTGAGCCCCTAGCCAGCAGTAATGTTACAACATTAGATTTTCTCAATGGTGCACTATCTCAGAATTTGTTAGTTTGTTAAATGGCCCCATTTGTGTTTGATTTGTGCAATAATCAAAAGTACAGTGATACCTATATATGACACATCCTTGTGGGAACCAATAAGTGAAATGGAACCAGTAAATTGACAGGGAAACCACGTAAAGTGACGGGGTAACCAGCACAAGTGACGCGGCAAACCAGTAAAAGTGACCTTTATAGACATATTTTTTGGTTTAGGCCAAATAATTAATCATCTGGTTCTCAGAACCGCCCCGCCCTATAAAATTTTGCCGCTGGGTTGTTTTATTAGCTTTCACATAAAAACATTGCGAGCGCACTCGATCTAAATATGCAAGAGTACTTCCCGAAAAAATATAAAGTTATCTCCTCTGAAGCTACTTTACTCGTGATGAGTAGTTTGGAGCCTCAAGGGTACCTCATCAGTATTGTTTTTGCTATCTTGCGAAGAAATCATTGTCGTTGGTTAGTAATTTCTCAATAAAGGGTGCAATTTAAACTATGATTACTTCATTATTTTTTTAATGCAGAGGATTTCTCTAAGCAGAGGAAATTTCAAGGCTCAAACATATGATGGTTATGTTCATCAGATTTATGAATAACAATTTAAATTTATGACTGGTTATTAATACAATGAAATACTCGCATAATTGGGAAAATATTTAACATAAATAATTGTCAAATGATATTTTCTTATTCATCGACTTTTAGGTGGGGAATCAGAGTCAGATTTTGATTTTGTGGTCACCGGTACCGGCCTTAACCACATGAATGTAATTCATATATCTCATAAAACAATTTATCATATGCAGCCAATTTTATTTACTGAGTATCTACACATACAAAGTTGATGCCCTTGAAATGACATTTCGTAAATATGTGAATTATTTCAGGTTTTATATCGTTCGATTTAAAAACAAAATTAATAATCCCTACCCTTGCTCTCTTGGAGAAATCAAAAACAAAAAATAAAACCCTACCACCTACCCCACTTTTTCAAAATCAAATTTCCCAGACCAGACAAGTATATTTTATGTGGCCTTAATAAGTCCCAACATGTCAAGTCATATCAAATGTCAGTCAGTAGTGACAAGTCAAAATGCGCCCGGAAGGCAATTTTGATTGTTGAAATCTTGTGCACTGTTGACACATATCAGGTGACCACTATATAGAGATTATGGACAGTAAGGATAAACACAGGACAGGTGACAGCGGAACCCCAAATGGGTACTGCAATGACATGTGTGCACTGTATTGTCCATGTATCACACCTATCCAGCCCGCCCTGTCCGTGTGCAAGCATGTCTCAACAACAGACTTCAGCTGTGTCAAGGTGTCAAGATGTAATTGTTTTCAATGTATTGGTTGTTTAGGTTTTACACAGAATGGACAGCGAAAGTTTGGAGGACAGCTAGGAGAAAAAGGTGTCCTTCTTACCGCGAAACGAAACTGACCTTAAACTGTTAGCACAAGGTTAAGGCCAAATTAAAACGTTACAAAAAGGTAAGGTCAAATTAAACTGTTAGCAAAGGTAAGGCCAAATTAAACTGTTAGCAAAGGATGGTCAAATTAAACTGTTAGCAAAGGTTAAGCCAAC
>CAJDSM010096155.1:0-12953 GCA_903981925.1 Ostrea lurida
ACTCAGGTGACCTAAAAACTGATAATTTTGAACTTAAGGTCAAGATCATACAAAGGCATCCTAACTATACGAGATCACATTCGTCTCACCGTGATATTACACTTTACATTGGTGCCAAGAATATGAGGTATGGCCGTCCCTTAGAACTGGTTCTCGTCAAATAAGAAGAAGTTATTTGGGACCGGACACGAATCTGCACAGACAGACGAACGACATAGTACATGACACATCATATCATGGTGATGCATCCATCATCACCTGACTATAGGGTGTGTATGTCTCTCAACTTATTCGGATACGCAAGAGCTGTCTTTGTCTGCGGTTAATCAGTTTTTGAATCGAGGCAAGCGTACACGCAGACAAGTTGTTTGTTGCAGGGGTTTCCAACAGTCACGTTAGTTTAAAGGAGCATTCGTAAATTCTTATGCGTCGTTTAACCACAATTTAGTTTACCAATATGACCTATCATTGAATTCAAAATGCTGTCTGATGTGTTTCATAACCATTGTTACTTATTGCCGTTGCCCACACACTGATTTGACTTACGGACGTTTCCGTTTACCTGATCAAGACTATGGGCTCACGGCGGGTGTGACTAGGTCAACAGGTGTTTTTACTCCTCCTAGGCATCTGATCCCACCTCTGGTGCGTCCAGGGGTCCGTGATTGCCCAACTCTTGTTTTTGTATTATATATTAACTTACGAGATTGATCACTGGTTTGTTATCTTGTTTTAACATCCATCGTGTCAAATACAGGATGTCTATGGCAAAGAGCAAGTTTTATGGGCCGGACACGAATTCATGTTAAAAAATGAATATTTTGACCTTGAAGATAAGGTGAACGTATGCTAGAGAATCATCAATATACGCGAAACATCGTCTCATAGTGATACATACATGTGCCAAATATGGTATGCCTACCTCAAAGAACAAAGAAGTTATGGCCCGGACACGAATCTGCACAGACAGACGGACAGACACTGTGCTTCCTATATACCCCCCAAACTTGTTTGCGGGGGTGATACAAACATATAGAAAATCGAGTGGAAGGCAACACGGACCTCCGACAAATGCGAAGGCAGGTCAGGATCAGGTGCCAGGGAGGGGTACGCATCCTAAGCTGACCAGTCACACCCGCCGTGAGCCCGTTGTCGAAACAAAGTAAACGGGGTTACCCGTCGTCAAATCTAGTACAAAAATGACAGTCTAACAAAGGGTATGAAACAAATCAGTTAATATATGACTACTTAATCATTTTCTAGCAGATTAAATTATCTAAAGTCTCTGTCCAGATGTTTTTATGCCCCCCGCAATCTTTTGATTCGTGGGCATATAGTTTAAGGTTTGTCTGTCTGCAAACCTTAATCATTGGTCACGACTTTTAAATGGTATCTATGAGATAGGGTTTCCATATTCATAAGCGTATTCCTTGGGGAAAAGCCCTTTCGACTTGTAGCAAAAGTTTTGACCTTTGACCTACTTTCCGAAAACTTTTAACAGTTGGGGGGGGGGTTGCATGGACAAAGCCAAGGCTACTTCCTAGCACCGACCAGGGGGGGGGGTCGTCGGTCCACATCCCATCTGATTACAGCTAGTACGCCCTTAGCCGGCACAAAATATCCTTATGGAATGTTGTTTTAAAACTATAAAAATTGGAATTTTGTTGCTTTCAAACTCGAAAAATACATTTAAAGTCATCTTTTGCATGCAAGAGATTTTCCTAAAGAAATAAAAAATTTTGGTTTAACTGCGCAAATTTAGTGAAAATAAAACCATCGGAAATACTGTGATGTACACAGATACAATATTTTCTTTTATTAGTGTTGGGGAAAAGTTCCTCGCCCAGGAGTACATTCACTCTACTTCCATTCAGGAACATTCCCATCACAAATTCCTATTGAAGACGACCTCCCTTATTATCGCCGCAGGAGCGGCCGGTATATTTGTGAAATATTCTCGAGCGGGACTTAAAACAATAAATAATCAATCAATAAAGTGCGCATAGGGAAAGGGGACGTCTTTGCTTTAGTGTTTCAAGAAATTGAATTTTATCAATAATATTAGTAAAAGTTCTGAATAAAGAGTTTCAGAAATATATATATAAGTGTAATCAATGCGTTTCATTATCATTCAACATATATCATGCATTCAGGACTTTAAACGAAGTTTTTACAATAAGTACCCCCCCCCCCCCCCCCCCAGTGGGGAACTAAAAAACAGTGTGTGAATACAGAAGCAATCAATAGATGTGATAGATATATAATATTTGGTTTGAAACGATGCCTGTGGCTTGATAGTATTTTACATAATATTTTTGATTAGCGTGCTTTGGACGTAGAAAATTCCCAATCTGCAAGACAGTACAGCCAGTTCCAGCTAATGACATGCCAATCATCATGTGACACAGATCCGGGGTATGCTGTTCAACTAACATATATGTTTATGGATAGATTTGACAATCAAACTTTTAAATCAAGATAATTACATTATAATATTTGCTTCATTTTGCCTATCTTCACGGTCCAACTGTCAAATCTAGTTACAATTAAAATGGCCAGGAGTGGTGAGGTCATTGACAAAAGTTATCGATAGGAGACAATTAAGGAGTATTATGTTGGTAGTTAGTCTTCCCACTAATTGGGGGAGACATTGGTTTGTCTATGCACTCGTTTTCCGTCACAAGAGTTTGTTCAGCGCAAACTCAAACCTGGTACTGATCGGGCTAATTTTAAAAAAACTTGAATATGTAGAGGATCATAATATGAGTGGTGTGGCTAATTACCAGGAAATTGTGACCCTTCTCTAATTTCTGTGGATGTTAAGCCGTTTGAACTTAGAAATTTGTCTTAAATCCTCATGAATATTACCTTGTCAGCGCAACTCTCTGAAACTTTCTAAGAAAACTATTGACACATAATTCAGTCCACGTTTAAAGGCAGCATTTTCGTATGGAGAATTCTATGCGTCGCTTTCCCTATAATACAATTTAGTTTAAACCAATATGAATATACCATATGAGTCAAATGTGTCTGATTGTGTTTCCCAGCCATGTTAAGTCCCGTTTTTTCCACACCACTCGATCTTTGACTACGGATTGTTCGCGTTTTACCTGATCTAGCAGATGGGACACTGGGGGTGTGACCGTCACCAAGGGTGCTCACTACCTCCTAGGCACCTGATCCACCTTGGTGTTCCCAGGCGTCCGTGATTGCCCAAACTCTTTGTTTTGTATTCGAGTTTAGGACTTACGAGATTGGTCACGTTTCGTTATTAATTTTGCCTTTACATGTCGAAAATATGAATATGAGATCATAGTGCATAGCATTTACAAGGAAATTTTGATCTCCGCTAATTCTTTGGGGAGTTAAGGCCATATGAACGATGTAAGAATTTGTCATCCTAACCAACTCCTTTGATGCTTATTAACTCCAGGCACCTGATCTGCTTCTGCTTTCGTCGAAGGTGACTCCCCTGTGTTGCACCATAACATACGGATTTAGAATGTTTGTTCGTTTTTTGACTATGTTACGTTGATACTTGTTACTTCGCCATTTTGTATACTATTGGAAAACTACTCACTGACAGCACAGGCGGGAGAGAGATATTAATGTGTCCTCCAAAAACATAGCACTCTTTGAAGAGGTTTGTATGTTTTCTTTGAAATAGAAATATTCAAAATTGTGGTAGCCAATTGTGATTGATTATTTATTGTTTTACGTCCGCACCGAGAATATTTCACTCATATTGGAGACGGTCACCTAAATGCCGGTGAAGGGCTACAAAATTTAGCCTATGTTCGCATTAGGGCCTTTGAGCAGGGAAGGGATCTTTATCGTGCCCACCTGCTTTGACACGGGGCCTCCTTGGTTTTTCTGGGTTCTCATCTGAATGACCGCATTCAGTCGCCCTTTATCGACACGCAATATGGGTGATGCTGAGGACCTATTCTAACCCGGGATCCCCACGGGCAAGTAGTAGCTGATTTGATGCTTCGATAAAAATTATCTGTATACTCGATCAAAGGCGCACTCGAAAGTCACCAACAAATAATGGCGCGTTGGCGAACGACGACGTTGCGAAGCTAACGCGCTATCACGCTTTTGCAGATTGCGTGGTGTCTGTAACCCAGTAATAGTGGGCCTCAATGTCCTAAAGAGCTAAATGTTGGTCTTGTATTTTCATTACCATGATAGGTACCGGGAAATGATCGCACTCTGCCTGCAAGCGGAGACGACATTTTGATCACTTTAGTCGTACTGCGCCTGGCGGGCGGTCGGCGTCACAGAATTTTCTGTCACACTTTTATTTTCTCACGAGAAGACTAACTATAAAGACCAGATTTTCCACTAATAATCATTTGGCATCGAGAGCATAGTATGGAACAACTGTATCGTGTAAATCGCAGTTTTCCAATCTTGCCGGCAGATTACCCAGATTTTCTTGTTTTATGACGCAACTTTGGGACAGAATATTTATTAATGATGAACAAATTTCTGTCACATTTTTTCTTAAGGAACCACACTGGTAGGTCCTGATTACTTATATGTCACATGTGCCACTCGTATGGACAACTGATCAGTGTAATCACAGTTTCCCAATTCGGTCCACGTCCACAATAACCTGTATGACGCAAACTTAGAATATGGTAATATAGATCATTCGAACCCCGCAACAAAGTTTGGAGGGGGGATATAGGAATCACTCTAGTCTCGTCTTGTCTGTTGCAGGATTCGTGTCAACCGGTCATAACGTTCTTTTGTTCTAGGCATACTCCATATGGTGGCATCATGGGGTAGTATCCACTAATTTGAGAACGATGTGTCGGTATATGAAATGACTCTGTATGATCCTTGCATTTTCTCACCTCGAGGTCAAAAATTATACAGGTTTGAAAGTTTAACCAATGAATCATTCTCGGTTCGCGGGGTTTGGGGTCCGGGCCATAACTCTTTGTTCTTTGCCATAGACATCCTGTATTTGCACATGAGAGCCATCTACCATGAGGAGGTGTGTGGAATATGATGTCTAAATGATACTCAGCTGTCTGCTGTGCAGAATCGTGTCTGTGGTGGACAAATAACTATCGTCTATGGTTTCTTGCTAGGCTAAGATCTATCATACCATTATTTGGCGACATAGGTGTTATCACTATGAGAACGATGTGTCTGGTATAACATCGATGACCCTCTGTATTGAACTCTTGCCTTTTGGACCTCAAGGTCAAATTGGTATCAATTTTAAATATTCTAATTCGTGTCGATAAGTCTTTTTGAGGTAGGCATACGCATACTTAGTCACATTAGTTGCACTGATGAAACAATGTGTCGAGATATAGATAGTATCCTCTGTCTGACCTTGATTAATGTCAAAAATTATTAGTTTTTTAACAATGAATTCTGTGTCTGACATAACTTCTTTGGTTCTTGCCATGTGATTCTGTATTTGGCATATGATGCATCGCCTTATGAGACGATGTGCCATGCTACTCTGTCCTGTCCGTCTGCCGTGTGCGTTGATTCGTGTCTGGCTTATAACTCTTTGTCCTTTTGACATAGTGCATACCATAATCTAGCATATGGACTGTATCAATATGAGAGGATGTATACATGCATACATTCATGAACTCTATATTATGACCTTTCTGAACCATATGACCTTGACCTAAGTGTCAAGGTGAATGTAAGTGTCTTTCTATCACGGTATCTATATTTGTGGAATATGTGAGTGTACTCGTCCATGTAAAAAGATGTGTCACTTACATTCATGATCTCTGTATAATACTTTGATTCTATCAGTTTATACTTTATATGGCTTTGTCATATTAATTGTCACCTGAAGTAAAACTCCAGTGAACCTATTGCCAACGGTTTCGTCCGGCGGTCGTGCGTTAAACAATTGAACATTTTATTAAACGTAATCTTTCTTATAATCTACTAGTCCATTCTTTTTCAATAACTTGGCTAATGACAGCATCGTTTGGGTGGCAGCCCCGTGGAGATCCGGTTAGAAATGATCCTGCAGCTATCAGCCTTGCCTGTCGATCACAAGGCGGATTAAATAATGCTGGCGGTTCATTCGAATGAGACCGGTAAAAATCCATGAGATACCGTGTACAGGGTTGTGCACGTATAAAAGATCCCTCCCTGCCTCAAGGCCCTGAGCCGCCGAGCATAGGCCTAAATTTGGCAGCCCTTTCACCGGCATTGGAGTTCCGTATGAGTAAAATATTCTCGGTGGGAGCACAAACAATAAAATATATCAATCAATCAAGTAATGGCTTTGTGATAACTCTAAACCCAAACAAGGTATAAAGGCGCGATTTTATTGGATGCCTTGGAAGTCAAAGCGTGATATGGAAACTCGCCTAATATCTGGAGAGAGGAATAAGAAATCGACAAGTGCACAGAGCAGTATTTGGAGTAGACTGCGTATGACTGTAACTGTAGCTTCCAATTGCCACATGTCTTCACTTCCTGTTTGACGCAACTTTTTTTTGACATGAACAAATTTGTCACAAAGTAAGTGAACGGTGAGGGCCTGAAGAACTAGGAACTTAAAATATGTCCGTCATTTCATATAGAATCTCATAACAGAGGAGCGCATTTTTCACCAATGCATTCATGTTAGAATAGCATTGTCATTCGGGTAAAGTTTGAACAGAACTGATTCTTGAACCAACAAAATTATAATTATATACTTTGTTGCCATGATGATACTTGATGATTGATTCACTTTGTTGTTTTTTCGTCCCGTCGAAAAATATTTCAGTCATTTTGAGACGTCCCATTGCCGGTGAAGGGCTTGCAATTAGAGCCTATGCTTAGCATCATGGGCTTTTATAAAGCAGTTAGGGATCTTTAGCGATGGCCACAGCCTTGCTGCGATCACGGGACATACCGTTTTTATGCTCATACTCCGAAAGACTCCGTGATTCTCACTTACTAAATTGCCGAGCTCTTGGCGAAGGATGCAAATCACTACTATTTTCACGTCTTAGGTTTGGACCGACGGCCGTGTGCCCGAGCAGCAGGGCTCGAACTGTCAGGGCCTCCCGATCACGAGGCGCATATATGCTCTTATCAACTGTGGAGAGGACTGCATCAGCGAACCCGGTGAGTTTGATGATACCTATGAAATGGAATGCATAGAATTTTTTTCAAAATGCAAACTAGAAAACTGACATGGTCGCAAGTGGCCCCGCGAGGCTTATCAAAGGAAAGTTGTACATCTGTTGAAAGGTGCTGTGAACCCAGAAATTTATTAACACTTCTGCCCTTCTTGCAGAGTACAATTATGCAAAGGTTCAAAACGCGACAATAAACTTTTTGGAGTTATTCGCACAAACTAACGAACCATGTTGCCCTGACGGACGGCGGACGGAACCAAGAATCATATACACTCTGCCTTTATATTGTAGAGTGTACAATGTGGATGCAAGTTCGAAACTGTACAGATAAAACTTTGAATTATCGCTCACAAGCTTCGTTATCTCAGTCAAAAGACGAACTGTTGACGGACAGGGAGCGGACGCGCGGCGTGACGGCCAACACCAGAAATTATACACTTCTGCTCTTATTGTAGGAGTACAATTATGCAAAGTTTCAAAAAAACTGTACGCTTAAAACTTTTTTGGAAGTTCATCGCATACACAAACTTCAGTATATCGCAACAATGATCAATTAATGTTGACGGTACAGCACTAACGGCACGGTGGCGGACGGAAATTCGGCCACTAATTTACATACTGACTTCTGCCCTTCTTATTGTAAGTGCATTGTGCAAAGTTTGCAAAACTGTACCATAAAACATTTTGGAGTTATCGCATCACAACTTCAGTTATGGCATCAAGAGAAAATGTTTTGAGAACGGACGGGCGGACGGAACCCAGAGTTTATACCTTCTGCTCTTATGGTAGAGCATTCTCTACCACAGTGAGTTCCCAGTGTCGCTTCTCATCACTACACCCCTGTCAACGGCTTTTACACAGTAAGTAAAACTTTCCATATAACTCAATTTTATGATCTTATTAGACGTAAATTATTTAGGCACTATCAGTTATGAAAATAATTTATGGTACTAATTTGATATTGATACTTGTCTTTAGTTGTTTAAAATTGGCCGTTATCCTGATCTCTAAAAACTAGAAATGACTTTGTTGTATGATTATCAGCGTATGAATATAGATCAAACCGCTGTGGATTGTCAACATGGACGCGACAAGTGAATAGAGGACCTTCAGAAAGAAAATACGATAAAACGATCTAAAAATCAGGTGAGAAAACAAACTCGCGGTCATTTGTGTCTTCATTTGCTTAATGGTGTATGATGTGCTATTGAACGTACCAGTAGGTTTGGTAAAAAGCTGGTTTTACCACCTATTGCCCTGAACTTTTAAATAACAGAGTCCAAGAAATACTCACCCCTGCTCGTATATTGTCGTGTCGCTCATTGAACCACACAATCAGAAAGACCAAGTTAGCCATCGCTAGCGACCATGGTATTCCCAGCATGTCCGTTTAAACATCAAACAAAATAGACGAGGCTTCAGAAGAAGGCCGAGTGTTATGAATCGACTCGGATGTCGGCCTGGAAGAAGTGATAAACTGGCATTTTTTCAAATAGTGCTAATGCACAAAAGTCAGAGACTCATGTACTAAAATACTAAGAGAACGTGACATACTTCTTGTTGGTACAATGAACTTTTTTTTCGCAGCCAGGTTTGTTTGCTTATGGTAAGTTTGACCGATGGTCAGCTTTGCTAGAAAAATTGTAATTACAATATATTTTTATCTCCGTATATTGTATAACACAACAATACAATGGATGTGGCGTTATCTTACACAGATTTTGTTTAGAAAATAGAGATTTGCTGACTTATAGTTGCATGACTTCAAGTCCGGGGGGGGGGGGGGGGGGCACTGTCCTAATATTAAGCTGATTGAAGGATGAGCTTGCTGGAATCGGTACATTCCTTTTCCATTTCGAAAAATATATATGGAGCATTAGTTATAGAAAGTATAAATCAGCTGTTGAAAATATATGAGTATGGATCATTCTAATATACTGACTCAATTAGAGATCATGTAATATAATTATAGGTCGAGAGAGGCCTTTTAATCTGTAGCTGAATGAAGCATGATAAATCTTTACACAAGTAAACATATGTAATATCACGGTTTTTAATTAGATATTATGAGCAGACCCAAAGTATGATAGAAAGTGCGCGAACTGTATATAATAGGAGAAAAACGAATTATGTCAAATATTCAACTTGAACATGTTTAAATAATCTGTGGACTATGCAACTGAACTATATGTGTATATATATATATATATATATGTACATTTCAGGGGAGAAGATTCGAGAATGGCATTTAAAACACTGGCAGTCTCAAAAGTTTTTTTTCCCCAAGTATCCATCTTGCTGTCCTTAGATTAACAGCTAGCAGAAAAGAAAGGGCTTCCTTAAAAAGCTAAACATGATAAATGCACATTATTGAAGCTCAGTCCGGATAGAGACAATATATTCTTACCAAAGTAAAGAAAACAGTCATCAAAGGGAGGTTTCTTGAAGGAGTAATGAACATGTGGTTTTACCTGTTTGTGACAAATCTATATGAACCTTGAGAGAAAAATTAACCAAATTGACCTTCTTTTCATCCAGTCTACTACATGAGTAAACTGTAATGTACCGTTAGAGAAACATTTCTAAACACATATACACGACTCCATTGTATAGTGCAGAGTCTCTGTGAGGCAAGACCAGTAGTATCATCGCTCACAACTAGCGGAATTAAGGAACAGGAACTCGCAAACTTCATGGTTTCTTTACTACGACTCATTGCAGGTATTTGGTATTTGACCTCGAATGTAACACATGTTATTTCATATGCCATGTTCCCACCAAGAAACTTGTCCCGTATTTACGGCAGAAGGGAAGAGCAGCCGCAGGCAAGGCCATCTTCCATATGCTACATTTATATACGCATAGAGGCACATTGCCAAAAAGCCTTCCATGTTATCCAGGAAGGATATTCATCATGCTACTCGCACGAATAATACTGACAGAGTGTCTTTCGCAACAAGTTCTAGGCGCCTATCTTTTGGGTTTGACAAAGACAAGAAGATTTGTGGATTTGTTCAATGTTGCCTGTTTGTTCGTGACCTGTGACTGTCATAAATGTGAAAATAAGCAATAATGAGATATTTCCCATCATGGCATATACAAATGTTTACATTTATATTCAAAAAAATGTTGTTTAATGTGAAAATGCTAAGGAGCAAACAGTTTTGTCTCTTGATAATGACATTTTACCAATGCTCAATTGGTCGCTAAGCAAAGTTCACACTCGATTCATCATCCATAACACACATATATCTATCACAGGGGCTAAAGTGTGGGTCCAAAATTTCATTTCTCTCGAGCTGCTCTTCTTCTTCTGTTGATATGATCATGTCCTCGGGTAAAGACGAGTAATGAACACTTGGTATTGTGAAGTCCCGACTATCACGGAGCCCTGCGGGGGGGGGGCTGTGTTAGATTTGAGATTTAATGGCATCAGGGTCAAATATTGAATGACTCAACAAATTCTTGCCTGAGTATATTGAAATGGTCTTAATTCCTTGTGCATAACGAATCCCGATCTACTTCACGAAAATTGGCTTTGACATGTCCTCCACTCTTTTGGCTGAAGTTCAACACTTGTTATACATACACATCCAAAAAAACAACTCACAAAAAACAAATCAATGCAACACATGTCGCACTATCAACAACGTCATTCTTCATCGAAAAAACATAAAAAAAAACAACAAAAGACAACAAAAACAATCAAAGCTTAATCTTATGTTCGCAAAAAACGAGAAACAAGAAATAGATCAGGACAGGGACCCCCGGTGTTCTGTATTTTCGTCTTGAGGGGATAGGAATGGTCCTTCAGAGTCCCTAAGACACAGTACTGTACACGACGACGTAGCCCTTGTAATTGTACGCTTGCAAGCTACGTGTCTGGTTGTCCGGCGGACGGTCTAAACTTGTCGGCATCGTCTGAGAACGAGACGTCCGTTGAACATCTTCGGCGTAGGAATGAACCTCGCCTACATAAATGGAGAAAAATCATAAAATCGCATATATAATACGGAAATATAATCAATCTTTGCTCTCCAAACATGTATAGCATATGTAGCATTTGCCATATACTGAATGTTTATTAAGTGTCATTTATAACGCGTAAATCAGTGACCTCACAGCATCTTATAATTAAATGTAATGGAATGCAAAATTTCCTATCCCTATCTGTGTATTTGTACCTACAATTCTATTTCGCTCGCAACAAGCAACCTCTTCTACACTTAACCATGTACTCTGACGAATGCTGCCTCGTGTAGTACAATTACACGCAGTTACAGGCATTTAAATTTAAGACCTCTTCATCGGCTTTTCCATAGAAAACGTCTTTACCCTCTGTTTTCACAGGCTTTCCATCAATACCGCGATGCTGAAATTGTGGGTGCCTTCGCCAGTTTTCCGCTACTCACTCAGTACTTGGTTCCGTCCCGTGTCACTGTGTATTTCCCGCCTCTTTAGCCATTGTCTTAAAAGGTTCCTTCTGACATTCCGCGATCCCCGCGCACCTGTGTCTGACCAGCTGTAGCACCATACGTCATATCGCGGATAAAAATAGTATCATTACAACTCGTTAAAAAAACTATCATTAAACATTTTATCAGAGATAAACATTTTTTACATTCTGTTAGAATAAATTAATTACAATTCAGGTTTTAAAATACATTACAATTTCCATTATGAAATAACATTATTACATTTCTGTTAGAAATACAACATTACATTCTTTAGAAATTAACAATATTACAATTCTGTTTAGAAATAACATTGTTAAAAAATTTCATTTAAAGAAAACATTATTATAATTCTTTGTTAGAAGATAACCATTATTAAGCAATTCTGTTAAGAAAAAATACATTATTACAATTTCATTAGAAATATCATTTATTACAATCTGTTAGAATAAACATTATTACGAATTCAGTTACGAAAGATATACAACATTATTACATATTTTGTAGAATAACATTATTACAATTCATTAGAATAGTCATTATTACAATTCTGTTTAGAGATACATTATTACAATTCCCAGTTAGAACATAACATTATACAATTCTGTTAGAAATAACACTAATTTAAATTCTGTTGAGATCACATTACAATTCTGTTAGAAAATACCCTATACAATTTTGTTTGAAATAACATTACTATTGTCAATTCTGTTTTCATGAGAATATTATTATTACAAATCATTTAGAAATACAAATTAATTAACAATTTTTTAGAAATAAACCATTACTACAATTCTGAATAAACATTATTACAATTCTGTTTAGAAATAACATTATTTCAATTCTGAAATAACATAATTATTACAATTCTGAATTAACATTAATTACATAATTCTGAAATAACATTACACATAATTGCAGTTATCAGAAATATATATTGCTATATTTTTTCTTTCGATAACACTATTACAATTCTATCAAAATGACATTAATTTATAATTCTAATGATCAGAAATCGACGTTATTTATAATTTTTGGGATTTTTATCGTGACACGGGGACCTCGGCTTTTGCGGTCTCATCCGAAGACCGCCCCCCATATAGTCGACTCTTCGAGACAACAAGGGTAACCTGAGACTTATTTACCCGGATTACCCACGAATTACTTACTACACCATACTAGAAATAACATATTACAATTCTATAAAAAATGACATATTATAATTTGTATATATTAGAAATAACATCATACATTTGTACTATTTAAGAATAACATTATTACAATTGTAATTCACTAGAAATTAACTTATAAAATCTATTAGAAGGATACTTCCATTTACACATCGATCGGACTAATAATAGTGTATGAAACC
>CAJDSM010096185.1:0-10098 GCA_903981925.1 Ostrea lurida
GATAATTTGTAATCGCAAACAAGGTCATTGGGAATGGTGCCTATCACAAACTCGTCAAGCTTGTTTTAATGATGAAAGTGAACTCCAGAAACCTCGCCGATTGCTACATCTCAAATTTGACAATACAGGAATCGATGCTGTCAACATTAAGAACATCCTCAACCATAAAAAACACAGTCCTGTAATCCGCCTTACTCTAAGATAAAATTCACACCTTGTATTTTACTTTCATGTTTCAGATTTGATATGAGCAATAATTTGTCGAAATGCGCATATTGTGCATCAATATAGGTATCGTATATGAATTATATATTATCCCAACAAACTAGAAATAAAGGACACTACAGAGTCTTCAATATCAGATTTGTACTTGGATATTTTATTGAACATTGAATTCTTATTTGTTAATGAGTTTACAAATAAGTGCGTACCATTTTAGAAAGACGTTATTCACCTCCAGACTGTCATGTCCTTAAAGTACGGATATCAAAAAGATGTTTCCATTGTACACTGGTAAGGGGCTAAGTGGTGATTCTGTGATTTTTGGTATAAACTGCATTTTGTATTACACTGGTTTTGTAATATAAAACTACATACTGTGATTACGACTGGTGGACGTATGCTGTGGTTCCAAGTGATATTCCATTGGTGAGACAAAAATGGTATAAGACAGAGAACAATTCAACTAGTACTTTATGAGCGGGCGGTGCGGGAGAGAGGTACAGCACAATGTGGAAAAGACTTGTATGATATCACAAGTGTTACTCGTTAAGAAAAATTATTAATCATGGAAATTTCTGCAACCAATTGTCCCAAAAGCAATGGGAGAACAGGTTTGAAACGAAGACGTTTATGCTAATCGCAAGGTCTTAATCTGGCATTTGGCAATGCTGGACGGTTTATCATTTGGTTTCTGTGTTCATGCGGTACATAGACGGTATAGTCGACGAATAATGCGGTTTGGAAGTTTCATAAGTAATGGTAAAGACAATAAGCATAACGAACAGTGATAATCTCGTAAATCCAAACAGAATCAAATAATAAGAAGTTGGCAACTCACGGACCCCCTGGAGAACAGAGGTAGGGATCTGTGTGTCCTAGGACCCTGTTGACGCGGTCAAAATCCGCCGTGAGACACACTCGTCTTGACAGGTGAACGACAGACAAAATATTGCTTGCTAAAATATTATCGTGATTGCATACACATTGTGCAAATGCGCAACCACGAGTATTACGTGGAGATTTGGACCAGAAAAAATGTTGCATGCCACTATTTAGATTCCATTCAATGACTCCAGAGAATAGAGGAAATAGGGGGGGGGGGGGTTCCCTTAGGAAATACTTGGAATTAATTTTGTCCAAGACCTCAGGGATATTGGGAATTGTTCTACTTTGACACTCGTGCGAAGAGAATGTCATTAAAAGTAATGGCTCTAAAAATTTGGATATGATTCTGTCTCGCAGTCTTCTTGTAACCTACGTAATAAAGGTATAAAAGTGAGATGAGTATCGATTAGTAATTGAAAAACTGAGAGTGAGATGTTAATATTGGTACTGTTACTTGCACACGAAAGTGAGATGGAGTATATATCTATGTTATGTATTTATATACTATTACCGTATGTTTATTGAGATGTTAACCAACTTACTTGTTTATGCATTTGAGATACTTACTTGTAATATTTAATTACTTTAACTCACTTAAACTATTAATTACGACTGCTTACTTTTTGGATAGAAAGAAAGCAAAATGAAAAATGTTGCTTTCTTCTTTTTATTTTAACCAATATAAATGTTGGGGACGGGGTGTTGCAAAATCCCCTTGCTGAAAAGTCAGATATGCATCGAATTTGAGATAAAAAGAGGATATATCGAAAATCGACTGTGGTTAAGATCGTGTAGAGGTACGATTCCCCGGTAAAGGGTCACGTATGGGGGGACGAGTGTATATGTGGAATAAACCCGCCTCGATGAGAAAGTCAGTATCGTAGACTGGAAAGTCGCCGTGGGAGGTTGCATCAACTTCGCTGATTGCAATGAGAGATTGAACGAGGTTGGACGAGGACTCGACAGTAAATTAGGAGCTGAGTAGTAGTAATATAAACAGCGAGAGCTAATAACATTAGCGGTTTCTCGACGGGAGTGGAGCGGGAAGCTAACCTTAATAAGGAAATTTATTTCCATATATGATATTTAAGAACGGAGTCAATTTCCTGTGGTATTCCGGTGTAACTAAATGAAAAGAAAGAAAACAAGGGCAACCACAGTCTAAATTGATGATTGAATCACAACAACACGGACATGTATAGACCGTCGGGTGCGTAAATTGACAATATATGCTTAGACTCCGTTTAGGTACACAGACCCCCTGCTTTCGATATCTTTAAAGAGAGAGACAAGGACGGGATACCGGAGTTCAAGGCCGGAGCGTGTATAGCCGCGACACTCACAGTCTTAGAAGATCTTGGTAGACAAACCTGATCTCTGGATCCCACGGGAGAGAGCGTTCTTAAGGTAATTGTTGAGGTGTCGCTCCGGAAGCGCCGCCCAGAAGAGCATCTTTTTTATGTTGGATGAGCCGTTGCACCTGAGAGTTGATATATTATAAGCGAGTAGTGATTAGTATAGAGAGAGTGGTCTGTTAATCTGTAAGAGATAGCGATGAACCTTTGGGTAACGATCAGTATTAATTTGTTCAAGAATTAAAAAAAAAAATTTTTTCAACGGTAGATGTGACGGAGGGTAGGTTTCATAGTGTTGGTAACAGGGCCCGAAGTATACAATCAGTGATTAGACCTCTGGATCAGAAATGCTATGAGAAAGTATAGTGGAGGTATCTCAAAGAGAGGATCGTAAAATGCATAAATTATCAACGAGTTTTGGTTATCTTTTATGGGGGGGGGGGGGGGTGAATGTTCTTTATTTTTTGTTTTCTTTTCTATTTTTTGTATTGTCATCAGAGATTAAACATGCAAAGACTGATATAATATTTAGAAGTTTTCACTGCAGAAAGGTGAAAGTTCACAATTTCGGAAGACTTCGTCCAACGTCAATTTTCCACACTCGGCAAAAAGCCAAACCCGATGTTTAATTTCAGGCACCCGGATAAGCCTATTAGGGAGGCCTTTGGGAATTTTGCACAGAAATATACAAGAATCATATAGCAGCTCGAGGATAGCAGGTGAAGCCGGTCAGATAGACGGAGACGGGCCGAGTCAAGAGGGAGATCACCACTGACAATCGTAGCTGGAATAAAAAGAAAGATGTAACAAGAATGGACAAACCCAAAAGAAGCCGACCTGGTTAGGAGCATCACTCCGGGCAAGAAGGGGTCCTGTTAAGTTGAGAATAACTCGCAGTGGATCGGCTTAGGTGCTCTTGGTATCTTTAGCCTGCTCCACTAATCCTGAAATATAAGTTATCTCTTTAATAGGACGATAGAACTAGCAGAGTTGCATGTATGTGTTATTTTTTTATAATCGAAGATCACCGCCACCTATCGCGCAATGGATTTGCAAGGAAAAAATAGAGTTAACGTCACATTTGACGCCACCAAACAGAAGACACGGCACTGTGGCCTGTTCCTTAAAACAAGAAAGGTATAAGTGGTTAAGAAATAATAGAGATTATCTTATGAAGAGCAATTTTCGAAATGTGACAGGCGAGAAGACACATGATAAAAGGATTTGTAGTTATTAATATGTGTGATGAGATGTATTTGTCAATAACTATAGATTTAACACCGGGCTTATATTAATTGATGGTTTAGAGCCGGGGAGAGAGGTGGAGGGGGGTAATTAGATAGAGTCAACAACGGATTGTGTCCCACCTTTGTTGGAAAAAAGAATATTTTGGCAAAATGCACACTCGCATGGCAAGCCAGGAAGCGTACGCGAGCGCACAATATACTTTCATGTGAAATTACTTAAAAAAAAGTATGAATAACACGATCGCGTTGGTGCTATGCAATGCTGCATGTGACTGCATCTGGCATGTACAAGGAATATGAAGCGAATAAAAAGAGATAAAACCCTCTCAAATTCCGGATACTGTAGCGTCACCATTGCGTATTACCTCAGCTGAGTAAGCAACCCGATGTATCCACCGTGGGCACGACATATTCGTCCTGACGGAATGATTCTGTTGCAGTCTCTATAACGAGAGAGATAGAGGTGCACTCACGCAGTGGCGCCGCATCACCGTAGAGTTTGAAGTACCCATGGAGATGACGGAAAGGTAAAATAAGAATTTCATGTTCTTCTGGTAAGTTACCGGTAAACCTAAAACAGTACCAGACTTAAGTAAAATGTATTCACTCCATCAAGAGACATAAAGTCGTATCTATAGAAATAGTATAACGAGGTCTAGGTGATGGAATTGATGGTTGGTTTCTCTTTCCTTATCTGAAAAGAATAATTCTCTAATTCATTTCACCAGACGTAGAGCACCTCATGCTTAGCAGGATATGCGCGCAAGGTAAGTAGCATTAGCATTGTACCGAATTTGTTAGAACATCTGAATTACTAAGAGCCGAGGGAATAAGTATATTGGGCGGTCGCTGAGAAAGACATATATAAATCCTCGTCGCTGGCAACATAAATTTTAAAAGTCTGGTATATTATAAAAATAAGTAGAATTTATATGGCTGGAAATGAAAATTCAACTAATATACTTTTATCAAGAGGTGCTCCCTGTTTTTTGCATACCGCAACCAAAAAACGCCTGAATGCTCTGCGCCTTGTAGTTTTCAAGTCGTCTGTTTTTCCAATAATTTGTTGAATTTTTACTGTTTGACCAATCAACTTTCTTCAGCATTTCAAATAACTGATATTATTTTTGTTGGTCAGTTTACGTCCACCTTCTTCCGAAGCCACTAGGATATGACTGTAAACGCTCTGTCATGGGGCGTGGCTTGAAACGGTCTGAAACGTTTGTATGGGCGTGGCTTCCGCGAACGGAACGAATTTCTCGTACGGAACGATTCTCGCACGGAAACGCTTTGAACGTTTGCACGAACGGTGACGGTTTGTACGGAACGCTGACGATATCCTGAAACGGAACGCTGAACGGTTCGCACGAAACGCTGAAAACTCGATTTGCCTCGGAACGCTGAACGGTTTGCTATATCGCTGAACGATTTGTACGGAACGAAACGAAACGATTTGGAGGGGTAGTAGCTACACGTTTTTTAGGGCTCTGTATATAGATGATGTGTTAATCTAATTATACAATCATAAATTTTCATTCAACAATTAAATGTCCATTTGATTATATCTAGAAGAACTCTATCAAGACACCACAGAACTGACATTCTGCTTTCCATATTTGATATCTTTTACTTAACATTGAGCTCTAATGCAGACTGACAACTACATTATATAATGCGTGATGACTTTAACTTTGCAATCGTCGTCAATTCCTTCTTATGTAGTAATTACCAACTATCACTCTGCTTATGCTGTGTAAATATCTCCCAGTTGATTCGATCACAAGAGCATGCTATGCGTATGCGATTTTAAATGCGAGGCCAACTACTAACAAAAAGTGATGTGCTGCATGTAATAATGATCTCGTTTAAAAGTCATCATTTCGCAAATCTACGTCGCTATAATACCGTTTGCGTTACAAGTTATCACATAAGTCATATGTTGACTGATTTGTTCATCCCTTGTTAGACTGTTCATTTCCTACTAGATTTGACTCGTGGTAATCCTTTACATTTATTTCGACTAAGGGCTCCGGCGGGTTGTGACCGGCCAGCAGAGGATGCTTACTCCTATGGCACCTGATCATGTCTTTGCTTTTGTCGAAAGGTCCGTCCTTGCCCAACACTCGATTTTGTATGTGTTTTTTGGGAACATGTTAAACGTTTGATACTATTTACTTCGCATTTTAAATTATGTCATTAACATAGGAAAAATGAATCATGATTATGAATTTACGTTTTGAGACTCCCAATGTAGTCGCTTTTTTGTATTAAAGACAAGTTTTGTAAAGTTGATAGACACGTTGGTCTTTATCAAACTTTGGAGAAAGGAAATATTGCTTATCTATGATCAGTCACTCAAAATTCATTTTTGTTAACTCTCACTCTCGATTCTTATCACAGAAGTACTGTGAACGTGATATTAACCAATGTGGGGATCTTTAGACAATATGTTGTAAATTTCAGCAAGGTTTCCAACAGTCCCTGTCTGGAAGTCTCAATTGGCCACTAATTGTGTTTTCCTTTAATTAGTTTGACCTATTGTTAGATTTTTATGAGGCACCATTCATTCAGAAAGCTTCTTAACATGAAATGCGAAATCTCTAGCGGTGGCACTTTTAAGTTCAACATCTCGACATAATTGACGAGGTTTATCTTATCAATATTATGATGTTCCATTCTTTTATGATTCAATATATCCGAACGAACTAGAATAAGGGACGCCACAGAGTCTTTCATGTCTGCTCTTATTTGGATATTTTATTGAACATTGAAAACCCAATTTAAAAAAAAACCGGGAAATAACTCCTCAACTTTTAGACAAACGGGACGCTTTTCAAGGTTCTCCATCTATCAGACTCTCCATATTTTATGCAGCAATATTCATTATCACCTGCATATGATGTATGTCTCTCGACTTATCGAAAACGCAATAGCTTGTTCTGCATATCATCAGTTGAAATGAGACAAGCTACTTACAGACAAGTTGTTGTATGGGTTTCAACAGTCCACGTTTAAAGGGCAGCTTTTTTTGTAATGTTTATAGTCGTTATAACATTTAGTTTTAACCATATGCTATCGATTGGAGTCAAATGCTGTTTATGTGTTTCCATTCAGCCATTGTTTACATGTAAGTCGTTTTTAAACACCTGGATTTGACAATATGGGGGGGGGCGGATTGGGTTCCGTTTTACCTGCGAAAGAATATTGGGCTCACGATCTAGGCGGGTGGCTAACGGTCCCACAAGGATGCTTACCCCGCCGTCGCATCCTAATCCCCTCTTTGTTTCCAGAGGTCGTTGATTGCCAACTCCTTGATTTGAATTCTATTTGGACTAACGAGATGATCACTGTTCGTTATAATTTGCTTCACATTACAACGAAATGCAAAGTTTAATGTTTTTTTTTTCTGCAGTCAATTTGTTACTGCAGATTTGGTGCGAATACCAACAAGTTGTTCAACTGCTGTTACGTAGTAACCGCACTGCCAATTTATCGCACCACCGCTGTCACTCTCAACTACACTCAATCTTCTGAAAAACGAGCCACTGTGGAAAACAAACCACCTTCGTTGGCATTGGAAAAAACAGTATTTGACACTGTTACAACTATAGATATGGTCTTGACTATATATCACAAGCATAAAGCAATAATCAAATTATTAGGATGCGAGAGGGAACAAAAAGATATGTATCTCTGACGCAGCAGCCTGTTATTAATAACAGGAAAGAACGCCACCGCAGTCTGGGGGAGGAGGGTATGTCATGTTAATTGACCCCGTAAAATTCAAACCTTTTTCATATGGAAAATTGAAAAAAAGCCATTAATTCTCAAAATCTTTTGTTTACGCGACGCTTTTCTTCAGGGTTTATCTATGGCGGGTATACTGATCGGGAACTAAAGTGTATGAACAAAAGGTTTTCGAATCACAACAATATAATTTTTTAATACACATTTCGGTCCATTTATTTCTCTCATTCTGTGACCGTAGGGGTCAAGGTTAGAAAGGTCCCAAGCATCCCTTGCGTGTCGTAAAGGCGACTGAATGGGGATGTCTTCCGATCAGACCGGAAACTGAGCACGGTGTCACAACAGTGTGGCACGATACGAATCTCCCTGTTCAAAGCATGGTGCCAGCAAAGGCCTAAATACTGCACTTACCGGACAAATGTGACGTGTCCTTAGAGTGAAATATTTCCCGAGTGGGACGTAAAACAATAAAATTATCAATAAAATATATCCATTCTGCTCATGGGAGCCCTTGGGATTTTTAATAAATAAAATCACCAACGTTTAGCATGAAGCAGAAAACTGTGACAACCCCATGCTCCTTTATTTTTTTTTCTATGAGTGATAATTCCATTCAAAGGAAGAAAATATATAGCGGATAAGCGTTACAATTCCGAACATTGCGATATATGACGATCATTATCTGTCAGAAGTATATACCAGTTCTGGTACAAAGATTCGATGAAAATTGGTCAAGTCTCCTTACAAAAATATATACGACGATCATTTACAGACCATGTTTTCCTTTTCTAATGTTCTGCAAACAAGTGTAACAAACATGTGGTGTTCTTATCATAGAAATCATTTACAGCAATTTAACCAAACACACGTTTTAGTACCAGGCTGTGAAATCGTACCTGAAACGTTGTTGACATACGGAAATTGATGTATTCCTATTGTAGACTATTTTGGAGAAAAATGACTTTAATAATCGGGCCATAGCTATGAATTAATTAACGGAAGTCATCAACTTCCTTTAGACTTTTACTCTCCGATCATTTCATCTTTCGATGAAAGTAGAATTATGAAAAAATCGTCATCATATTAAATACCAACATTAAGTACACCTTTTCCGTAGACACGAGATGAATATGGGTGAAATGAAAATAATGGAAAATATGGGACATATGTTTATCCATCAGTGTCAGTGTAAATGTGATGGGCACTTTTAACAATCACCTAGACGTAAACATAGTCCATTGGACATCGTATTACAAACCATATACATATGTTTCCTCCTTGATCTCTTTTACCGGTCGAATAAAACATTGGTCTACATACCTTCGCACCAAACTTTACTCTACTCCTTTGAAAATTTTATGAATTTCGATGAAAAAACTAAGCTTAAGGCCCTACTGTTCCTCAACACGGAATAAGATCGATTGTCGGAGGTCTGTGTGGCAACACTCCGATTTGGTATATGTTTTTTTGGATTTGGTTCGTTTTGCACGATGTTTAGCCTTCGTATTTGTATTATATATTGGGAATGGTGCCTATCACAAAACCTTCCACCTTGTTTTAATGATGAAAGGTGAACTCCAGAACCTCGCTGATTGCTACATCTAAAATTGACAATGTGTCACATTAAGAGCATCCTAGACCATAAAAACACCAGTCCCTTGTAAATCCGCCTTACTCTAGATGAAGATTCAGACTTGTATTTTCTTTCATGTTTCAGATTTGATAATATTAAGTCATAATTGGCAAATTTTACGGTCGCTTATGACCTTGTTTGCGATTACAAGTATATAGAAGAAGTATATGTTGACGATTGTTTCATACATTTGTTAGAACAAACTGTCATTTTCATATAACTCTCAGATTGACGGCACGGGGTAACCCCCGTTCTTTGGTGTCGATATGGCTGGTCATCTGCGGGGGAGGGTGGGGGGGTCCGGGGCTGGGCGGTGGGTACGGCCGGGGACGGGGTCGGTTAGGGGCGGTATGGTGGTGGGTGTGACCGCGGGTGGACCGTTATCAGAGGGAGCTTACTTTTACTACTGTTACTCTTCCACTTTATTTTTAATTGTTTCTTACTTTTCTTTATCCCCTCCATGGCAAGTGCTTTATATAGCCTTCTGATCTGCTCGCTTTCGTCGAAGGTCCGTGTTGCCCTAACACTCGATTTGTATGATGTTTTTTTGGACTAATGATTGTTTGATGCTTTGTTTCGCCCAATTTTTAATATATGAACAATATCTGAGAGCATAATTGTCAAATGCGATATTGGTGCATAATTGTACATGTATATGAATTATATATATCCCAACGACAGATAAAGGAACACCACAGGTCTTCCATATTGATTTGCACACTGGAATTTTATTTGAACATGAACTTAAAGGCAACTCTTTCCAAATTGAATGACAAAACGACGATTCACTCTCATTGTCAATTCCCCATATTTTATGTAGCATATTCCATCCTCACCTGCATTTGGTGTATGTACTACTTTTTTCGAAACGCTAAGCTGTTCTGCAATATGATCAGTTTTTGGAATCAGCAGCTATACAAACAGTTGCTGTTGCAGGGGTTTCAACAGTTACGTTTAAAGGCACAGCATTTCGTAAATTTATGCGTTATAAAAGTTAGTTTCCAATATG
>CAJDSM010096204.1:945-12148 GCA_903981925.1 Ostrea lurida
GGGGGGGTTGACCTTACTGGTTGACATAATTTCATTAAATTTAACAGCATTTGGGTCTTGTGTGTATACGTAGTACTGCAAATTTACAATATCCCTTGATAATTAAGCACGTTCGGAACATATAGGTTTAGAAAATCCCTTTCTTCCGAACACTTAACAAACAATATATGTGCATAGTCTTGATAAGATCAGAAAAAACCCTATTCCGAGTTTTTTTTTTCTTCCAGATTAAAAAAGATAGCTGTCAAGCATAGTGAAATTAATCTCCAGTACATGCTTCTCAAATATCAGGTAGAGACTGGAGACATATACTGGCGATGAAACATATACTGGCGATATCCTGGACCAGTTGTGGAGAAGGCAAACAAGTAGACCCCTGCAGAAATTATCATAATGAATATTTCAAACTACATTTTCTTTATATAAAACTAGCATTTTTACAAGTACATGTTTATAAGATACTGGTGTTATATACAAAGAATATATTTCACATTGTTGCTTAAAAATACAGGAGTAATTATGAGTTAAATGCATAAATGTTCAGGAGTCGGTGTTTTTAGGGGCAAATCCCTGATGGTTATGATTAATTCAGCTCATGCAGGGCTAGACTTACAGTTAGTGAACTTGACCAAATTGTCTAACGAGATGTATGCCCGAGTGGATTGTGGAGAGTAATGGGTAGTGTCCATTTCGAATGCCCCAGAAATATGACTATTGCCTGAGCCATATGTTATTCTTTAAATTACTCAGTTTTTAAAAATCAAAACATTCGGGTGAAGGCAGGGACAAGAGATAAATATTTTAAACAGCCAAAGGGAGGAGATCCACACATAATGGATTGTGGTCAAGTGCAGGCTCACAAATACGATGTCGGAGACACTGAGACTCATTCAGCCAGTGTCGTTTAGTTGTGTGTATCCTAGGCAATTGACATTTAACAAATCAAAGCCCAAGAACGGATTTCGGCTTTGCAACAACACAATATTTTACTGCCAACAATGCTAGGTTTTATAAGGCATTGAAAACTTGTTGGAATAAGACATAAAAATAGAAAAGAACTAGATTGGCTTGAATATTATGCACTTATAAATACAGTTATCTGACTTTTATTCTGGTGTGAATGAATCAATAACTCATGTGACAGGCTGATGATGTGTCATAGAGTCTTAATGATCGATTCATGTGTGTTACATAAACCACATTGCATCTTCGCAATAATTAAAAGTCAAATGTACTATTCTTAAGCGAATCAAAAATCAAAGTCAGAGTTGCATCAGCTCATGCAGGTGTTGATATCCACTTGGCTATAAGAATACTAGAATTATAACGTAGAACCGGAGATGTGATAAATCGAAAGAGTTAATAAAAAGTGAACTGTGTTCACTCTACAACATCTGTGAAAGATCGCTCCTCCGTGAACTTGAATATAAAATCAGGACTGGATATTCAAGAACAAGTGCGTCAGTTTATATGTGAAGGAGCCTTGATATGTAAAATGTGTTGTGACAACCAGTGACTTCCCAGATTGGCAAGAACGTTGTTTAGTTAAATTAACTTCGAGTAAGTCCGTTAAATCTAAAGCAAGGTTAGAGCTTACTGAAACTCCTATGTTCCTGTTCTTAACGGACAGAGCTAAGGATAGTTAAGTAGGATGTTGGTTGCACGAAAAGGTGATATCGAAAGCAGAAAAAAAGAAACGTAACACCGTGAGTAAAGTGGGCTATGCGTGGTGAGTCGTGAGAAAAAATTTGTATTAGCCTTTCAATCTAGAAAGAAACTAAATCCTATTGGTAAGATTCTAGTGCGTGGCCAGTGCGTGATGCTAAATGTAATTCGTGAACGACATACATCTTGAGGATATGAATGGAGATGCAAAAGACAAAAATCATTTTACAAAAAACAAATCGGGCCTTCGAAGATAATAGGGTGACACGTTAACTGATAGTGAAACGAAATATCTGTTTTGTGAGGACCTCAAAGGAAACAAAGTTCTTGCTGGCCGAAATATGTTCTATCTTCCTTTCCATCTTTACGAAGAATACGTCGCTATCGTATAATTTAGGGCTAGATACGAATAGTGGGTCCAAATTATAATGCTACGAGCAAGGAATGCAAAACGAAATTTCTATTCTTTTCACTGAGTATCCTCAGCAAAAAATACAGGTACAACATTCTGAACCTTTAATGCCAATTAGACTGTCTACTGAGATGCAGACCTCTGCATGCAAATGAATGACTAATGGAATGATACAAGCACAGTATGCAAAATAATGATGGTGAGTACGTGTGTGTGTGACATCAAGGTGTTCAATTTATAAATTTGCGAAGGGTTATACAAAAACCATGTTACCCGTAAGCGGATTATTGGCAAGAATATCATATTTGATGTAAAAATCTCACGATTCTATGAAGACACAATTACAGATATATTTCGTAAAAAAAGGTGATGAGTAGAAATGATATCTCTATGACCCATATTGACAGGCAGAGGGCAGATGGAACCAAATCTTGTGACCCCCCAACTCTCTTCTTCTCATCTGCCATCTCCCTCTCTTCTCTCTCTTCGTCTCTCTCTCTCTCTCTCTCTCGTCTCTCCTCGGGAGATGTGAAAGAAATCAAACATTGTTTCCGAGAACATATACATTAATAAGATAATAGATAATGAACTTTATTAAAATGTATCAAGAAGAAAAGTTTGGTTTGATACAAAAAGGACACAAAAATTTTATAACTCTGCTCTCATCTCTCTCTTCAAAGTTATATGAGGCTACATGAATGGGATAGTGCCCGGTGCTGCTTTCTCTCTCAGTGTGTAGCTTCGGATACCATTGGTCCGCCTCAAACCTCAAATTGAGTTGCTATCAGATGCAGAATTTCCACTTAGTACATTATATCGACGTAACTTTGAATTTATATTAACTGAAATATTCATATAGGGACTCAATGTAATTTCTTGTTATTAGTTCTTCTATAAACTACAAGATTTTATTACAAGACATATCAAGTGATTAATGGCTTATATCTAGATATCATTATATTCAATAGTGAAAAGGTGTCTTTCTTTAAATATAACTATTATTACAATATGATACATCACAATAAGTTCAAAAATATTTTTATTGCAACCCGTACTATATCTTCAAAATGATGGTACGGGTTTGGTAATATACAATAATAATTTTTAATATGACTATTCGTTCTTCCGAACAATGCTGAACAAGTTATTTGTGTTTTGAGCGTATATATATTTTAATTTTGTGTGTCGTCACTTCTGCAATTACACAACCAGAGTGAAATACACAAGCATAATACCAGTATTCATTTAAATACACAGGATGCACTTCACAACAACGACATGTAAGGTCCAATGTGCTCCTGACATTTTAGAGGATTGGAACACTACTTTATCCTAGGGCGGCAGTTCATATTTTAAGAAAAAACTTATGAAATGATTATACATTAAAAATGAAACCCATATAAATAGCCACAACTAGGTTGATGTGGCGATTGGAGCACGTATACCGAGTTGGGACGAATTGAATGATCAGTGCATCCCCCTCTCCCTCGACTCTTTCCCCCCTTGCCTCTTGTTACAACGCGATGGCTGTGCATTAATTGTTGCTAGAACTAATGATTTGACGTTTAGTCCCACACGCTTTGTTCTTTATCTCACAAGTTTCTCCGCGCCGCTGTGTATAGCACTTTATATTTAAAATATTTATTTGTGCGAGTTTCCATGTTCGTTACTTAATGATTTCTCTTAGCTGAGAAGCTCTCAGAGTATCTCATAATCCAAGACCATGCGCTAATTAAAAGCAGAAAAATCTATTTCGGTTCAAACGGAGCGATATCTTCCACAAAGACTCGGTGTGTCCCCAGATGTTATTTGGGTTTAGTAGTGCCAGATGCCGTCCCCTAGACACTTGGAGTAGCGATTAAACGTTGCGAGGAACGTTTCTTCGCCCTATATGCAGGAGATAACCATTAAAGACGCTGAGGCACCTGGGGCGTCGAGAACAATACGATACTGAATACTTAATGCCACAACTCACGGGCCCTCCTTGTTGATTATCGGACCACTTTCTTTTGTTTGTGTCTACCTTTCGTCATCCACCACCATATAATAGTTTACGCCGGTGTCCTGTGGAGGACGTAACACAGAGAGTCGGAACAGCGAATTATATTGTGCGGCAGTATAAGATTTACTTATGTTTCGTGATTTCCTGATAGCATATGTGCTGGACTTTCTTTGGATATAGACTGGTTTTCTCGTTTGATTTGTCGAGTGCTAGCATTTTCACAATATTACTCCAATCGTAAAGATCACCAAGCAGTCGTTGATAAACCTCCGGATACATAGAGGGTTAAGCGGCTCTGTCTTTTACAATCTGAGTGTTTCCATGGTTGTTCCAGTTCTAGCTTGTCCCGAATTAGTCTGGTTGATGTGCGCCTTTGTTGATCTTCAAATGAGGCCACGATACACACTAATTTAGGTGCGTACAGAATCAAAGGCAAGAGAGAATATCAATGACCGATTTAGAACTCTCTTTAAATGGGTGCATACGGAAATTCTCATGATCACATGTTACAGGACTTAGGAGCACAAAATACCATCAAATAAATTCTCTTATTTACGCTATAAGCTTAATTTTCTCTGTTCATACTAATTTGTTGAATTGTTGGTTTTGATACAATGGAGATCTGTCAAGAAGTTTATTTGTTTTCAAGAGTGGCAATTAAGGCTTAGTTTCCCCAAACAACTTGCAGCTACCGCCGTCTTCTTGCGTGACTGACGTCATCTAAGGTGTGGGTACTAGAGTGATTTTATTTCTGGAATATAGAAATGCAAGACTTAGAGTGATTTAGTGGGTCGTAACTTCAGACTGGATGATTTCGATGTTCCGACTTGTCATGCCTTCTTTCGCAATGGTCTACTGCTAGACTCGGAAGGTACGGTTTTTTCTTCTTTTTTCAAAACCCGATCAATGAAATCATTATCTATATGATATTTGAAAGTCACTCTCATAGAGACGAAGAAAGTATGGGATCACTGTTGATTGTTTTCGAGTAATCTTCATCTTGGTGAGACTCCTGTGTCGCTTGGATATCAAGATCTCCGAGTTTTTCCTTGAGAAGGATAGGATGGTGGTCTACTCAAAAACTCCTTTAAATCTGTTTGGACTGTCTTCTCGCAGTCGGTCTGGCCTTATATGTGCGTCAGGTCTTTGTGCGCCTTGGATTTGTCTCTCTGGTCCAAGATAATTTTTCTATATAGGCCGGGTCACGCAGGCTTATGGAAGAGTGGATATATCTTCTCTTACGACGTATATAATGTATCTTTCTCTAGATCTGGCATGACCATGGCTATTTTTCTCTTATGTGCATCTAATAAATCAATGTGGCGCCATCAATGTTTCTTGATATGTGTCGGATATACGTCCTGATAGGAGATCAAGATTGTGATATGGGTTTTCTAGATCAGCTCATACACTCAGGAATTAATGAGAGAGCCAGACCTCGTGGAAAAGTCTTGAATTCCTTAGTACACGTCCTCACTTATTCATTAAAGGAGAAAATTCTAGATTTATGGATATTGTGAAACATCGTTTTCTAGCTGCTTGGTTAGACTTCAGTAACGGGCTCTCTACTCTCCGGGTAGGGACGATGAGACGTTGGGATTCTGGTGGCTTTGCTCTTAGAGTTGTGACGGTCTGCTCTTGGCCAAATTCCATGACACAGGTGGTTAGTCGGTCCACAGATTCAGGTTTGTACATCGTGATAACATTAGTTGATTACGTAAATAATTCAGCGATATTCGCTGGCCTCCACCCACCTCGCGTGGTACACGTCGCCCACATAAAGTGCTGGGCAAAAACTTTATGGTACCCGTGCTGGACCTTCATAGTAAGAAACTTGTAGAAAACACTAAGATAACACAATATATCAGAACGTAATAAATCACAATCAAAAATATACCTCTCCCGCTAGATTAGTAGCAGCTATAATTACAAATATATATTGCGGAGTTCTGCGATCAAACAGGCGGACTGTGGTATATGAGGATATATAGTAATTGGAAAGCATCGAGCACTTGCAGGAAATATTTAAAACCCAAGAAATGGAAAATGTGAATACTAACTTAGCAAAGGTAAAGAAACCAAAACTTAACGATTTAAAGTATAGCAAAACAAAATATGTTCATATTTATTTGAATTTAAATTCCACTATTTTATCTTAAATCACATAATGCAATGTATATGTTACTGCAATTTACATTGTTGCATTAAATTTGTGGAAAGGAAAAAAAAACCTAATTTAAATGACCACTCGTGCAAAAATTTCATAAAGCATTAAGTATCAGTATAGGCCTCCGATAATGCTAATTAACTTTACAGCATATATTAATAAAAATTAATTTCCCCTGCCACTCATCTTTCTACTTGAACGGAATTCTGACATTAAGAGATGATGCTCATGTAACAAAACATTTTTATGATATTCTGCTCGGGTACAGATAGTATTCAAATAAGAAATCATTAGCCTCTCTTAGCTATTATATTAGTCAGAATCTGCCCATTGAGTAGAATTCGTCGTACCGACGTCACTGGCTGCATTGCGGTCTAAAATTTTCTTTAAGTCATTGTCGGAGTAATAAGCATCCGGATTAGTACCGGGTAGACGGCAGTAGGCATCGAAATTGGACCCCGGGCGGAGTACGGTCTGAGTGGATTTGGAAGCGTAGATTCTTCCTCTTTATATATCTGTCAGTGTATATACAGACGTTGCCGCTACGGTGTGCATGTGGGGTCGTCTTTTGTATTTTGACAATCCAGAGATGAATGAACAAATCGGAAAACACTAGGGTTACGCAGTTTCAGTTTCAATCTCGTGTACTTGTCGACTATGATCAAAAGGGATTAGGACTCGAATTCGGTACATGCCCTTAATGACTCAATGTGAGATGAAGTGGAAATTCATAATTCAGCTGAGAATTCACTATATATTCTGTCTTATAAGATTTGTATATTCTATGCAAAATATAATGCCACTTAACTTTTGAATATAGGATCAAATTTCCCTCTTAACGAAAATATAATTAAACAACTAACAAATCACGGAAGTTATTCCTAGTATTAACTAAACGTTTTGCAGCATTCTTAGATTTCTTCTTATTAAACATGGCTGCTGTATGTTTATAGATATTGCTATAATGCTGAATTGAGTACTTTTAGCAATGCAAGAATTTTTGAGCCATACTATACATGAAGACAAGGTCATTCCATATGCTCAAAGATATAATTTCTCCGAATACTCTCTGATGTGAGCGCACCGATGGTATTGTAGTCAATAGTCATGTAATGCATAGCGGACAATACTCCTCGCATGTCATGGAACCAAGACACAACCGACGAGTAATGATATCGGTAGTGAATAGGTGCTCTCAATGCAAGCTAAATAGAAAACAAGTATATCTCATAATGAAGAGGGACCGTGGTCGTCATTGAAGATAAAAAAATAAAATTCAGCGGGACTACCCTCGTAGAACTAACCTCAAAAGTATATTCTCTGTTCGCGAGAACCCCCCGCCGTAAAGAATAGAGGTCCATTGTGATCTACATATCTGTATAGCTCGAAGGTCTCCTGCATAGGTACTAAATCACCCTATGCACGCTCCCTCCGACTCCCCCAATGTCACTAGGTTTAATACCACAAACAATCGTCAGAACTCTGAATAGATATTGCAAAAAACCCACAAAAATCCAAAGTACTCAGAATCGTTTGCAGCGTGCGATAATGTGCAGGCAATTCTAGTAATAAAGTAGAAAACGTTGAAGTGACAAAGTAGCATCGATTTAGTAGACATCACACTACAATTAAGAATTAATGGTACCCGAATACTAATAACTAATATGATTCAAACTAAACTAAACAAAATGCAATGTCAATTTAGGAGATTTATAGTGATCCTGTGAAATAATTACATCCAGAAATATGACACGCGTAACATGGACACGATGTCAGTACAGATCCTATCTATAAGTTTTGCTCAGTGGCAACCTCAACCCGCGATCTAACTCTTTGAATACGAGTTTGCCTATTCTCTCAGGCTCCTGCGTATATGACTAGTCTGATCTGTGCACAGTGATACCAAAACGATCTCCAACTAGAATAGTTCATAGTTTAATACCTCTATATCCTAAAATGCGGATGCCAGTTAGCAATGAAAAATTAATTACTTTAAGAAATACCTATTAAAATAATTTTTCTTTTTTTACAAGTTTTCTTATACTTTATTACATGAATGTCTGCAAAGTCATCATACACTCAGGAAGCATATACAATATAACAATTTGAAAGTCATCGGAGCATATAGGAACACCAAATATTTATTTACGGAAAGCGTACTTAACATTCACCAATCTTACAGCTTGCCGTTTATGACTATGGAGACATTTTAACTAGACAATTCAGCGAGATACAAACACTCTGGACTGTCCGATTAGAATAGCCTATCCCGACAACTCTGACCGAACCAGCGCTCAGAACCTCTACATTTAACTTTACTTTTCAACCAAAGGCCTAAGTATGGGGGTGGGGAGAATCAGTCGTACGAGTGTATAATTCTTTACTTTGGGGTACAGATGTACTGGTCCGCTTACATTTCCAAAATTTAAGGGGTGTGGATGGGGTGATTTCATAACACACAAATTGTACACATATAAACATTTACTGCCACTGTTGACACCTCAGCGTAAATGGATAGCGCTCTCAGTAGATATGCTTAGTACGGGCATTTGGATATTTGCCTATTGTTGTCTCCGGCTTTAATGTAATAATCGTGTAGTCTGGCAACCGAGTTTACTATGATGGATATCAGTTGGGTAGATCCGACTCCCTGTCTTAAGCCCCCCCCCCGACCATACACCTGGAATACAAATCTTTCCATCCATTGATAAATGGCATGTCAAATTATTCTCCCTTTGAATTTAACGCTTGATCTGAAACATTGCATACCCAAATGTGAGTAGTGTTTATATGCTCTGAGCCTGTTAAGCTGAAGCCCAATTCCATGTCTAACGCCGGGAGACTCCTGTGCCACGTCTGTATCACCCTAAGATAGTGTAAGGAATCATTATGCGCGTCACCTTCACTCATATGACGTTTGTTAATGAATACAGAATTTGATATAATCAGAAATGTATAGAAAACGGAGAACGGCTCGTGAATTCTATGCAGTGATAAGGTGGCACGGACAAGTGTACAAATCCGTGCCGTATGGACACTCCTCGTGATGAAGATATGAGTTCATTGCTAACTCTTTCTGACATGAAACTCCTTCGTTAAACCACCCAATATTATATCTCTCGTCCATTCCACAAACCTACTCGCTCGTTTGGAAATGTTAGTATAACCTGAACGCGTGAAAAGCGGAGGGTTGCTTATAAGTATGATTTTTTTTAGCGCTCACATCGTCTCGGTGGCCTTGGATGAATTTAGGTAATCCCAAAATGCAACAATAGGGTCTGGCGGCATTCTGAATTAGCAACATGTATATTATACTGTGTGCTGCGGGCCTTCAGAAGGATTGTGTGCTCAATGGATCTCTTCGTTACTGTCTTTACTATTGACATTGGAACATGTCTAAAACAACGGGCACAAACTTTTAACATGGGCGACCGGCATTGTGTATGATTGAATGCGGGGTTCGCAACTCGCGGGATAAACCCCCCCCCTATAAAATATTCCACAGTTTAATCATCTTCTTTTGTGAAATAAACGAACAATTGATGCATTGATTGCTTATACTTATAGAGAATTTTACATTTTATTTAAACCCCCACCCCCTTCCAAAATAACCCAAAAAATGAGAGGGAAAAAAAAAACAACTTATTAAGATTTATGTGTTTTCATTCTGGACTGGTCTCCATTCTCAATCACACAAAAATATAGAATCGAGCTTAGAATAGCGCCTAAAATAAGAATTAATGGTATCTGACCACTACGGCGAGAAGGAGCATACTTTTTCAGCTTTAACGTACATACGCACAAATTCGTCTGTGCGAATGGCCTGCCCATCCTCTCCCAGATGGCATATCCCCTGCCTCATTATTTAACCTCAAAATTCGGGGATGATCCGGTACGCCTCGATATCGGGAGGTTTGGGCCCCTCCCTTGCTAATCTGAATGGCGAACTCTCTGGATCGAGAAAATGTATTATGTCGAAAGATCGTCCGAGCTTATTCTAACAGAAGTTGAAAATATGCCCTAATTCACAAAAGGGTAATTACTCTCACCTTCTTCAATTACCCAGTGAAACAGGTGCTATCTAGTAGACAAAACCAGTTTCTCGAAAAGCTGCTCGGCAAATATACCGCAAAAAATAAATTAAATTTACCAACCAGTGACGTGACGGTATATATATACCGGCGTGTTTGTTTGATTTCCGAGTAGGAAATTTTTCACTTAATTATCTATCGTCGAAATCCTGCCCATATATTAAGACGATATTAAGATCTGTTTGTCTTATTAAACTTCAGGTGAACTAAGCCATTAAGACAATGGCATTGTTAATAAGGAGAAAGACATTAAATAGTAAATTGTCTTGTGTGAAGCAGTAGGAATAAAAATGTAACGTTGACACCAAACATTTCGACGTCGTGTTAAGTTCTAGTAAGGTGCCAGTAGAACACTCTCAGAGTTCTATATTATATCCAATATTCATCATAGTTTTTGCAAAGCCGTGTTTAGGTTATCGTTGCATATCGGACCAGGTCTGAGGGCATGGTTATGATTATTAATAAGATGTAGATGCAAAAACCACTATGAATAACAACTAAGATTAACATACAAATCGAGTTCTGTCAATATATAACAAGAATTAATTTATTAATATCATGTATATGAATTACGCTATCTAGGGTGAATGCCTATTATGTATGGAAGATGACAAGAGTAACATTATTACTCCAACTATGACAAAAATTGATCGAGCTTCTGTATACAGATTGTATAAAGAGTCCAAACAACAATTTGCCCTTCTCTATGGGATAAGCAAATGCTCAGCTTGTGAGCAGATTGGCCCATGGGCCTCGTGTTCTATCAGTAAATGGAATATCAAAAATACATTTCGTTTATAGTAAAATACTATACATGGATAATGAAATATTTCCAAAATACATTTTTCTTTATACCATGTGAGAAG
>CAJDSM010096216.1:0-17656 GCA_903981925.1 Ostrea lurida
AGATATCAATGATGTCGGGATATAACGATATGGATTTTCTAAAAACAATGTGTCGATATCATTACAATATAGGCATCTACATTGATTTTAGATTGTTTTATCCCGATAGTGGTTAGTATATTGGGTTTGTCTATCTATTATTTTATCACAGATGGTCGACTGCTATTCTGCCCTGTCATCGACATTACACCTTATGATCTGATATCTATCGTTCTATCCTTTGAATTTGTTATTGATTTGATTGTTTATCGTATCTTTTTACGTTCCCAACCGAGAATATGTTCACTTCTACGGTAGACGTCTCATATGCGTCCGTGAAGGGCTGCAAACAAATTTAGGGCCTCGGTTTTTTCTCCTCGGTGTCTTCATCTGATATGCCGCCCAGTTCAGTCCGCTCTTTAGACCGCCAAGAGATGGCGAGACTTTCTAACCCGGATCCCCACGGGTGCTTTATCCTTAAATGTCGATGACTGATTATTATAAATAAATAAATATGATATTAGTACACCGCAGGGAATTGACAGCCCTAGGTTTTTTTTGTTTATATCATAATGATTATCAGAACCCTTGGACATCACAGTAAATGTATATCCTAACATAACTGACGTCACAATAAGTGTGTATATCCCAACATTATTATACCATAATAACTGACGTCACAATAACTGACTATTCTAACATTATCATACAATAATAACTGACTACATCACAATAAGTGATTACGTCACAATAACTGACTATCCTTATATTATTATAACTGACTACATCACAATAAGTGATTACGTCACAAAAACTGACTATCCTTACATTATTATACCATAATAACTGATTACATCACAATAAGTGATTACGTCACAATAACTGACTATCTTTACCCATGCAAACCACAAGGATTACAGCTAGACCATTCCAGCTCGTAGTTACTCCCTATAAAGCTGACTCTCTGGACCCTCATACGTCATAGCTACAGTAACTGACCATCAAAGGTTTTTAATGTCACAAGGACTGCATTACCACGACTGACAATCCTATCGACCTTAGGCTCGTCCACCATACGATGTTAAACTGCTTCAACCATTTTACATTGCGATTAATAAAGTATTATCTTCACCAACGTACGTCACAATGAATTATTGTTGATGTCGACACGATATTGTCGACATCGACAGCAAATAATCGTTGATTAGTGATGGTCTGAATGAAACAACTGATTGTTCAATTGATATCGACATTACGTCGACGATATTTATATTTCATCAACATTTACTTTTTTCAGCGGTGTAAATAATTACTTGTCATGCGTAGAAAAGGCTTTGACGGAATGCAATGTTAAGGACAATGATATGCTGGACAAAGCCAAGGCAGACATGGACAAATACAAATGTAAGTTATAATTACACTCTAGTAATACCTGTAAAATACAAGGTAAGAAAATATTACTCTGTCATAGATAATGTGCGTTGTATATGACTGGAATTTTGATTTAGATACGATTTCGTGACATCGTTAGTATATTTTTGCCATTAAAGTTTTTCTACACATAGAATGGTATTTATAAGTAAAAAAAAATAATAATAAATTGTATTTACACATTTATGTTGGTTTTCGATTGTGAGCAATACGAGTGTTAAGTGCATCATAAGTATGAAATGTGTATTTCACTGTGGTGGAGGGTGATAACTACTTTTATTTGGGGAGGCAGAGAACAAGGATAAGGTGCGAAGCTATTAGCACGGATGCAGAAAATAGAGAATTCATGGTGAACATACCACTAGTTATTAAATTCTGATTTCAAGAGACTCCCGGGTACCTTCGGCTCTACGACTAGGTAGCTTGACTGAGATCCGAACGACTGTTTATGGTCTTCGCTACCCAAAGAGGCATGACAGGCGACTATTAGGATATTTCATCAAAAAGGTGCTTTTAAAACAACGTGACGAGCGATACTTGACATGGTGTCCACGCCACTATGCAATGGTGCCGACGGGACTTTCGATTGATAGGCTCCTCGGACACTCCGGCCCCTTCTTCCACCAACAAACAATATCCTAAACAATACTTAATAAAACTCCCAGATTTGCACCCCAACAGGCCTTTCTAAAATGGCGCCCCAACACCCCCAAAACCCCCCCTTACCCTCTACCAAAAATGAGTAATAGGTGAGTCTCTCGCCCCCGCCTGAACCCTTAAAAATTTCTGAGATCAAAAAACACAAGTGTCACTAGATCATTTCCTTTCTACGCACCAACATTAAAATTCCATCGGCCCATGACTCTTATAGATAATATATCATAAAACTAACATGAAAACAGAAATTGAACCAACCGTAACAAGGAATAATTAAATACTCATATTGATTAACATTGTAAACTTCCTGCAAAATTGAGTAAATGCACCTTTTGACTCTCTCCAGTATATCTCTCCCATGTATAGATCTATTCATGGCTAGAGGCAGTTGCGGGGATTATTATCAACAATGTCTGAAGGAAGCAGCACCCAGCTCATGCTAGAAACGATTACTCCGTTTTGAACTTTTCTTGATCTTTAAAAATTCTATAAAATTAAATATAACTCCGAATGTCAATACGAAGTTGATAGGTGGACAACCCTCGTGATATGTAAGGCTGAGAAACCCCTAACATCAACAAAAGCACTAAAAGTAACTGGCCAAAGAGTATACTGTTCGCTTTATTCAAAGAAAATTAATATGAGGTGGCCTCAACACAACTGATGCCATTTACATATGTTTACAAATTCTTCCTTGGTAGAAATAATTAATTTTTTTGCAAGTTTATGACCACATGGTGTTAAAATATACTAGTAATAGTGCAATATAAATAATGAGCTTTGTATCCCAATATCAAAAAGACATATTTACCAACCAAGGAACCCCATGTTCAATAATACATTTCGACATTAAGCTTTTTATGGAGTTTTGGAATCTGGACCCGAGTGAGAGGGGAAAGTCGTTCACGTATAGCGTAGTTTGATCGAAATCAAGATGTAATTCGATTTATACGTAACTTTCACACATGCCACTAAGTTGGGCCAGTGTGCAATTTAATACACAAAACAAAATAAGCTTTATTCTATTTGTACTCCTATATCAGCGAACAGAAACATTTATTTTTTTTCTTTTAATAATTGCTTGAGTTACCCCACAATACAATAAAATTGTGCTAAGGTTAGAATCATCATACGACCTGATTTTTAAAAAGCATAATAGTATATTTGTGTGATTAGAAACACAACACAACATTGCTCATACTTCACAGTTAATAAGAATCAGGTATTACGTAATTTTATCCCCAGGAGGCGTACTCTCTCTCCAAGGCGAATGGAATATTCTGTAGGGTAAGCATACTCAAAAATCAACATCCTTTGAAGAGAAAGAAGAGTTGATTTTGACGGCATTGAACTAATGGCGGAAATCTTATTTATTTTCGGAAAAGTTGTTGTATTTGATAGCAGACGTGAATCCAAAAATACAAATTGGAGGGTCAACATATCGGTGTCGAAAAAGTATGAAGCGCCAGATTGGTCGAGGTTAGATTACGGCTACCCTAGAGTGCTTTCGCTCCACCGCGAACCGGAAGTAGCGACACGTCAACTAATTATGCACCTCCCTCCTAAGAGAGGCCCTTCACAGACAATGAATGCTGCGGGAGGGCCCAGGACTATAGATTACAAGGAAATTGCACGACACATCCAACGTTTTTACTAGAATTATCAAGGTATGGTCAGTGCTATTACATCATGAATTACCATTAATATTTAAGAGTGTACAGCCAAGTAAGACAAGAATTATGCTTGATCATATTGGAAATCGGTGGTCCAGCTATGTCGGGAAATGAAAAGAAACATCACTGTGGAATTTGGTACCCGTGTCTAGCGGGGGTGCGACCCAACGGGCCAGGTCCCCACACAGCCCCATGTAATTACCGATCATCTGCTCCCTCAGGGAGAAACGGAGTGACAGAGGGCCGTAGAAGAGCGAGGCGGAATTCCCCAGTCCGCTCCTTACGACCATAAGCACCTACTCAGCGATGTTGCAAGAGATGCTACCGCCGCACCTGGGGGTCGGTAAGACGTCTGAATTAAGATTTTCAAAGAATAATGCAAACGATGATCGACAGGATTAGGGTCTCATTGTCCAGTAAAAATACCAGCCGTTCAACTAGTGCAGTAGAGTGGTCTGAGACAACAAGAAGAAGTAAATTTTGTTTATCTGTAACAATTGTTCATAGTTGCTAAGCTCAATAGCTCGCGGTATAGTGATAAACTTGCTCACTAACACGCATGTCGTATATCAAGTAGTTCAAAAGATAGAAACTCTTAGGTTTCGGCAAATTCACATATATTTTCAGATTTCTCGCAATAGAGGTACGGTCATAAGGCTTCCATACACATAAATGTCGGCTGTTAATGGGGATTCAATCATGCATTTGGTTCACGAAGGATAAAACCAATATTATGGTAGTAATTATCTTCTTTATGTTAAAGAAACTGTCTCTTTATTCTGTTATGTATAGCCAATTGTACTAATCTCTGCTCGCGGAACAAGACTGTACAGTCTAAAATAGAAATATGACAATGACTACACATCTCCAAACCAATAACATTTATAACAAAGTTCATAATACTATATTATTTGAATGAAGTCCACATGAATTCAACCTCAATTACACATTGTAATCTAGGGATTTAGATTATTAATGTTCTTGGATAGTCTCATTGGGGAATAACCGTAGTGTATGTGTGGCATTTCCGTCGAATATTTAGTTATTCTTTCATATTCTCTCTAGCCAAAAAGCAGTCGTTGAGGCCTATCGCTGGAACAAATATGTATTGCGAAAGCAAGCGGCCTAAAACGTTTGTGTATATATTTCAATGTAAAGCTGAATTTAAAATCAATACGCCTGTAATATTATTTTTATAATAAGTAGTTCATGTGTAAAACTAAAACCTGTTGTTGCGACATTGTTGTGTATAAGATATAGAAGCATATAAAGTCGTTTTGTTAACAATCTTAGAACAGCATTGTGTGTGGATATGGTGTCAATTGTAATCAATAAATCATACCGTATAACGCTAATTGATGCTCGAAAGACTCCGATCGGATCAACTATTGGGAAAGGATACGAATGACTATTAAAGGCTAGTACGATATAAGGCTAATGTATCAATGTGATCCTTCAGAACCGTATACGAGTGCAACATTAAAACACCAGAATTTCTCAGAATGAATCTTAAATATTCAAATATTTCTTATACATAATTTAAATTTTGTCTTTGGTTAATATACGGTTTATCGACCAATACGTAGAATACAAAAAAACAGGTTGGGCACGAACACGGGACCCCGTCGGACACACCAAGTACGGAATGAGTATGTTGTTTTCCCCCTCACCGATATTTATATTTACTCATATGAGCGGACAACCCCGAAACGGTGATCCATTGCACAGTTAAAGGGTTGCAAATTTAGGCCTGGTGGCTCGGGTGTCAACTTCTAGGGGCGGGGGCGGTTTGTAGTAAGGAGAGGGAATCTATATCCATTCGTGCGCAGAATTCACCTGCGGAGACCCGCGGAAGGAGTGAAACAGGGGAGGCCTCTAGAATTTTCGGGCGGTTCCTCAGTCTTGAGAGAATAGGAAACCGACCCAAAGTATAAGTCGACTGGCGATACGTAGGATATGTAGGATCCGTATTCTCCTTAACCCATGCTACTGCGTTACCCCACCTATGGCGCCAGAGGGAGCAACTTCGAAAAATAACAGGATGATTGATTGTTTGGTGTCGCTACTGGTAGCGGTCGAGACAAATTATTTCACTCGTATTCGGAGACGGCTCATACAATTGTAGGTGAAATGGAAGTGACCACCAAAGTCCAGGACCATATTGTGCTATAGGAGTCCCTAAGGACGCACAGTAGGCTTTACGGAAGGGGTTCGTAGACGGTAGAGCAGTTCAACGTAGGATTTACGGTCTGAGCTGAATATAGAGTTTACGAAGTGCGTAGAATGGTATTTACAAAGACCGTTCGTAGATGCGGTAGGGTACGTGGGGGCAACTTACGAGAAAGCTCTGTAATGTACGACTGAGCGTACGCGGTGCGCATGTGGGGCGCTATTTTTCAGGCTTCGAGAGCGGAGGGAAAATCTTTTTTCCTTAACTAGTGGATGGGGCTGAATTTTATCGCTTAAAGAATGACGAACAAAGAACACAAAATCCCTTGTCAGGAATGCCACGAATTTCAAGTGCGTATACCCGTTTCAATTATGTGTCTACCGTTATTCGATCAACGTGCAATTATTTATGGAAGATTCGTCAAAATCGTAACGCGATTGGACAAACTTGAACCCTGTGTAGTTGGATTTGCCAATGTTGTGGGAGGAGTTCGGCATTATGACCGAGCAGGTAAGTGAAAATGTTTGTGTAAAAAATCGCCTTTTGTTACCAGCTGATTAGGAGTGCTTTAAATAATTTACATTGACCCCTAAGTGGGCGAAGGCCGTGGGAAACGGAGTTCGGTGATGACAACTTGACAGCAGTGTTTTGCTTGGGGACTTTTGAAATAATTGGCCACATGTACGTTTGTGTTTGTATTTACCAGTTGGGTTTATGCATGTATGCAGTCGTGGCCCATTATTACAGCACTATACATTGTAAGACCCAAGTGATTTGGTGCTTCGTTAGGGACAATATACATGGGGTAAAACATCACTTTGACAATTACCCCAGTACTATAGGGAAATCTTCTATATATAAACTATTTGAAGCCCATTTTTTTCTTATTTCACGACAGGTTTCCAGGCATAAGCAGTTTAATCTCGTTGAGTAATTCTTTTCACTAACGTGCTATCATTATATTTCGAGATTTTAGTACGTCTCTCCGATCGGGGGCCGTTCAGATTGCCGAGAGTGCTCTGAAGGACCGAAGCTGAATGCTCATTACGAGATCAGCGGGCAGAGCCTAAACAGTGCCTTGCTGTACATGCACTAATTACAACACAGTTGCAAAGCCAGAGAGCAAATATCAGTAGGTAACAATCTATGAGTCAGTCAACGTTTACTATAAATGAGATAAGGGGCGGTTTGATGAAAATTGTTTAGGAAAAACCAAATCAATTCTCGTCTTGCGCCGTAAAACAGAACAGATTTTAAAAGGTTACTGCAACATTTAGGCATCAATGATATAGCTGAACTCACACATGTGTCAGTTTGTGTACAAGATAGTTGAAATAAAAAAAAGAGCAGTTATAAAATACTTTTAATATATTTGGAAAATCTTATAAGTTGTTGTTGCAGGTGATGCACAGGCTATCAACGAACTTTTGGACGGTTACAAGAACTGAAATAAGAAAACGACTTGACATCTAAAAATACGTCGAAGAAGAATAACTCTGCGGACCTCAACTTTGTGTATCAGAACAATAACTCAAGATTTATTTACACATTTTCATGCAAATTTTTATAGTACACAAATAATGTTCAAAAGACTTTAATGTTGTTGGAATGGAGGTAGTGAAATTGGATACCGCAGGTGATTCGACGAAAGTCACCTCAGATTCGTAAAAGGTGTATTTTAAAAAAAAGAACGACCGAAATGAAAATTCAGCACTAAGATAATCATTCTTATAAATAAAAAATATAATTGATATAAAATTGCATTCACATTATGTGTAAAGAATTATTAATTAATATAATAGATGAATACCATAGTTTTAGAAATTAGTTTAGGTCTCCATGATAGCGAAAGGGCTAATAGGACGTGTTCATTCTTAACACACTTCTCGCCGCCCGGTAATGGATTTGCTTGTAAACAGGCATTGTAGAGAATTCGTCAACTACGTCTTCGCATAACTGTTTCAAGGTATCCAAACGACTGCATGTAGCTGGAGGCCTGTTTATTTCTCTCACAGGATGGGATGCGCAGTCTATCTCGCAAGCAATTGGGTAGAGTAAAAGAAATAATTTGACCACCGACAGCAGTACTACACTTGAAGCGTGCTCGCGATCTCTCTGCTTTGCCTGCTCGCGTGGTAATGGTCAGGGCTCTCGATTTAAGATTGCCTAAGATAATCTTTAATCATTCGCTAATATAACCATAGTGTAGTACTTGAATCATACTAATAGACTGTGACAATTTATTTGACTGTTAAGTTTCAATTTCATGTACATACTGTACTTGTTACTTCCAATATTTAAAAAAGAGAGTAAGATTTCAAAGATAAAACAAATACACTCGATACTATTAGCTGGCGATATATATTATTAATTTACTTTCTCTCAGCACTAGCAGGATCAAATTTAACACACTCCAATCGAATATTTTAATATTTTTTAATTAACCCATCAAGATTCATATAAATGTTACGAAACGGAACAAATTTTCTTGGTTCTAAGAAAAAGCACAAAAGTTGGGCGTGGAAAGCGAGTGGGTTTTTGGTGGGTGAAACGAAATTGACCTAGAATTTTCTAGATTCAGTATATAATGAATTAATAGTCCAAGATATTTTATCGGTTGAGTGTTAAAATCGTGTAGCTAGTAGTGAACTGTTATACTAGAGCTCATTCTCATGTGTCAGTTTTTCTTTATAGTACTATGATATTAACATGTTAGTATCTCAATTGCATGTTTGGAGTTCAAAAGAACACTTGTTGAAATCATTTAATACCATATGTTGCATTTATTTTATGATTATTATTTCGGCTTAACAATGCTGAAGATGGCTCCTGAAAAATCTTTTGCAAAACAAGAGATGGCCTTGTCTTCCATTGTCTAACTTGTGTTTGAAAGGACAAGCAGCGAAATGATATTCAAAAAACATTATTGGCTGGTCCTGAAATTCCAGAACTTTGGATCTCATAGTGTTGTCATTTCTGAATCACCATGCTGATTGCGTTATGTAGTTGTACATCTGCTTGCCATGTCATTATGTTGTTCATTTATCACTTGATTTGGTTGAGGTCTACTTAATATTATCATCTCATTATTGGTTGTATTTATACTAGACTGTTTGGATTAATTAACACCCGTCAGGACGTTTTCAATGTGAGTCCTTTACTCTTCCCAATATTTTATTTTATTTGTATTGGTTGGTTTTTTTGGGGGGATGAGGGGGTCGGGGGCGAAGTGTTTTTTTGAGGGATTTTTTTTACTCGATATTTTCTTTTTTTTCTCTCGTGAGTTCAGTACGCGGTTCCTTGTTAATCTCACGTGTTCAGAAACATCATTAATTAACCTAATAACTATTATTTGTCATGATAAATAATAAAGTGAATGTAAAACTCCTTGCTTTATTCTCCTTATGAATTTTTGAAGTTTAGATTTGTTTTCAGGAATTAAGTGATTGCAAGTACTAGTTTTTACGGCTTATGCCAACAAACCTGAGTAATTTAAGATTGTTTTCAATTTTAAGGCGATTCATTTATGAAGCACTGGTGCCTTCCATTGATTAGCATCTCCTCTCCTTGTTCGGAAGCTGGCGAAAATTGACCTGGCCCCCTCCTCCCGTGGTTATTGTTCCTTGTTGGGTCATCATGGCTGAAGATTGGAATACCGCCCCCAATTCAGTCGCCTACAGGCACGCATGACACCGCAATAAATAGAGCTGATGCGGTGAGATAAACCCGATCTTATTATACCTTTAGACTCCTTCAGTAGATCCCACCAATCGGCATTGAATACTTTCTGAAATAGCTTACTACGTAAAGTCCTTTAAAATGTGTCTACGATTGACTGATTTAATTATAAATTAAACTATAATAAATATAGTATTATTTAGTTACATCACTGCAAGAGAAATAATTATTGACTACGACGCGGTCTATAGAGTTTTCTTGCGATTATTAGTATGGACTCATACTATGCAACCATAAATTAAAATTCAGAAAAACACCAAAATATTAAAAATCACAAGATAAAAATTTCTAAAAATCCATAACCTAATCCCCCCCCCCCCTCGACCCGCTCTCACAACTACCCAAGGGTGTAAAATCCAACAACACATTATCAACCAAACAAATAATATTACCATAAATAACTGGAACGTCACAAAATAACTGACTATATTCTAAATATGGGATGATCATAACGGCCCACATTATAAAAAGACTGATGAATCAGCTATCATCTTAATATACAAAGATGATTACGTTCACACGTTCATATATAACATGATAACAACCTATAACTCTGTAAGATGAAATTAGTCAATATAAATCCTAAATGAATAATAGATAGCATTAATACTGACACAGCCAGCAGTAATGGATATCATAGAAACTATACAGCTACATCAAATGTTAACAGCTGAGACAGACTATGTCCGTTACCCATAATGATTGGATTTCAGGCCCACGCACATATGTTTTTGAATACATTTCTCTGCTTGTCCTTTGCATCACAATTATGGACAACATGGAAGACAGGCAATTCTGTGTTGTTTGCAAAACAGATTTTTCAGGCCACTTCAGCAGGTACCAATAAACCTAAAATAAATCAAAGTATCGGTATTAACAATGATTTCACAAGTGTTAATATTCACTTGCTAATAGCAAATTTACATACATACACATGTAATACATGTACTTAAAAGAAAATACATGGACACATGATTGATTAGTAAAATTACTAGTAATAATTTTCCTTATCACCGTATAAATATCTGGGCAGCTTCACTTAATAATTATATACTACGAACACTGAAAAATTACTACGGTACATTTACCCCCCCCCCCCCGCCCCCCCCATCATCTTTTTCTTTTTCTTTACCAACGCAGATGTATTTTTGTTAACGTCAAACGCCAGGTAAATGTTTAAAGTGAGATTATTTGAATCATGCGGTATTTGGATTAAAGGGTTTTGATAAAATGCATTATACAGTGATATTGTAGGTTTAATTTCTTTGGATAATCTTACACTCTCTATTTTGTTACTTCAGTATTTGAAAGTTACAAGTACATTATGGTTAAGAAATAACTAACCAGTCAAACTAAATGGTCACTTTAGTACTGATGTCTATACCAACATGTAGCTGTTTCTAGCGAGACTGTTAAATCTTGCTCTCATCCCATCTTGAACCCTCGGCATCCTATATTCAGGTGAGAAGGAAGACACAGCGCTCACAGAGTCTCATGTCAAGGTGGGAAATCAACTCCTGTAAGGTGTTAAATTTTTCTATTTTTACTCCAACCTCTCATGACCGGACCGGTTTAGATAAAATTAAACAGCAACGTGATGAAGCTCAGTTGATTTTGATACCTTCTATATTATCTGTCGACACTTCTTCATGAGGATGTTACGTATCATATTACCTACTCTCCTATTAGCCCTTTACAACTAATCTGACACACTAATGGACATTAATTCTTACCTTTAGTAAAATTAATGTGGATAATATACATGCATTAATGTGAGAATCGCAATTTAATACTCATTTACCGTTTTATTTTAAAGAGTGTAATAGTACTTAATGTAGCCCATTCTCATAATGGGTCTCTCTTTTTATAAAACACCTTTTACAGGAGAAAATTGCAGGTGTTATCTTATCATCGATCACAGAAGTGTCACATCGATACAAAATTGATTACGACAAGTCTATTCTGACATTATTTTGTCGGAAGCTCAAATTATACGAAGCAAAGTGAAAATCGCGAAATATAGAAAATCATTATATAGTTTCGTGTTGTATCTCTGAAGCAAAGGTTAACTTTCCAGAGATTTTTTAGATGGCATTATCTTTTTATCACTCAAGATTTACTGCCCTCCCCGACCCGTCCAAATTCGTGTAGATACCTGTGTCATCAAACCGACAAAAATTATAGATCTTTACATTTGGACTTGTTTTTCCTATCTGTCACGGTATAATTGTACTAAAATGACCAGAGTGCTGTATTTGTCATACGATGTGTATGATTGGAATATTTTTATTGTTCTTGCTGACAGAATTGATTTGTTCCACTGTTACACTTTTTCAATTATATCATATAAATTGTTCACTGATATTTCTCTTGCACATGTGTGTATACTATGTGCATGTCCGTACAAAGACCTGTTAGCTCATAGTGGCCCTAAGTCTCGGTGTAGAGTTGCAGTGCGCGCTAGAATTATTGTGGAACTGACGCCCAAGAGTTGGGTGTCATAGCACAATAAATACCAGGCGCCGAAAGGCTAGAATCTCATACGAGATTGACTCTTGCGCACCAGATCGTGAACATAAAAATGGAAAAAATGTGGTTTTAATGCATAGCATTTTTCAGGAGACACTAGGGTTGAAAAGAACAAGTGGTGTACAAGAGTATTTTATTGGACTACGGTTTCTAGTTCAAAGATTACAGTGTATGTCTTGACCATTAGATGTGGACTACCAAGGTACTATGTGTGCGTTAATGTATGCAGTGTGTAATAATGGGGCCTGAATTTATTTAAATACGATTCTCACAGTGAACTGGTGATATATGTTGTCCTTATAGGTTTTTGTCTACACAGTAAGAATGGATATTATAGAATAAAAAAAAGAAGTAACAAAAGATAATTTAGTATTTACACACTTTATGTTGATGTTTCGATTGCGTGAGCAATACGAGTGTTAACTTAACGGCCATCCATAAGTAGTGGATAACTATGTATATTCGCACCAGGGTGAGAAGGGTGATAGCATACTTCTCTGTCATTTAGGGTATACATGTTCTCGTTTAAAGTCCATCATTTCGCAAAGCACGCGATCAGCTTAATACCTTGGTTGCGATTTTACGATTTATCACTAAGGATTATGTCATACCCGTGGGGAGACTCGTAGTCGAAGATTACAACGGGATCACGTACCGGTTTACAGACCGTGCCAATAGCGAGCGCATCGCCGGAACCATTCCTGGACTAGGAACGAGTAATTGGCCTATGACATACCAACGGTCCAATTGGGTGCCACCCAGGTTATGCTCGAAAACGCATTCCCAGGGTCGCAGGTTCGTGCTCAGGAAGTTGGTGGCACCTGCATGCTAGTGAATCCGTACCGGTCTTTCCACTTAGGCAGGTCAATGTCTAACAATTATCTTAAGCACCTTAATCATAGTTACCACGGTAACTTAAAACAGGCGAAGTGTTTTAAGGTAACTTACAATTAAGCATGTACTCCGATTCTAACTTACCTTGTCCACATACAATGCCGACTCCTACAACATTGCAAATCCATTCACAGGTTCAAGTTTTCCAATGCTGTAACATACTGCTCGAATGCTTCCCTAAAAGTTATATGCACAAGTTTAAAGATTCGACTATTTATCTAGATTAGTTACCACCCATAATGATTGAAAATAGGATTTTTAATACCGAATTGATGATTAAGATCCTAGGAACCAATCGATTCTGAAACATATGGTATTTGTGTATCATCTCTGTCGTCATTTTTAAGCGATAAATTAGCCCACTTGTTAGGAAAAAGATTTTCTCCGCTTGAATTGAAATAGCCACTGCGGCACGCCGTACCGTCCAAGTGTACACTTTTAGGAATTCGTAAGTTACGCTCTACGTCTACGAACGGCCTTTGTAATACCATTCTCACGATTTCGTAGACTCTAATCTTAGGTCAGACGTAAATCTAGCGTTATTCTACGTCTACGAACACTTTTTCGTAAATATTGGGTCCTGAGGCTCTCAGCACAATAGGTCTGATTGTGGGTAACTTCACTGCAATTTGATTGACGTCTCAATTGAGTGAAAATTTCTCGACGTGACATTAAAACAAACAATCAATCACTGATTTATTTCGAATATCTCCCTCTGGCGCATTGATGGCTAGATAGCTGGTTAGAATAGGTTCCTTACTTCCTAGTAATCCCAGGCGACTATATTGGGGTGTATCTCAGATTGAAACCAGCAAAAATCCTCAGAGGCCCATGTCAACTGAGGTTTGGCACGAGAGATCCTCCCTGCTCAACAGCCGTAATAAGTGCCGAGCACAGGCCTAAATTGACAACCCTATGACTTGGCAGATGGTCACGTCTTCATATGAGTTAAAAATAGATTCGGGAAGGGTCGTTAAACAACATACTATCACCCTGTGGTGGGTGGCGAGGGGTCGTGTTTGCCCAACTTCCGTTTTGTATTCTAGTATATTTGATAAGCCGAACAGAAGAAACAAATTAAATTAGATAAGAAATATTTGAATGCTGAGAATTCATTCTGTTAGAAAATTCTGGTGTTTTATTTTTCATCGTAAAGGTTGGTAGGTCATGATACTATTTAGCCTTATAGTTGCCTGTATAGTTTGTTTCCAAGTTATCTCTTTTGCATAATGCTTATATATGATTATTATTACAATTGAACATTAAAACAACTTGTGTAAATTTTTAAAACTTTAAATGTTATATCTTAATTATCTATTAAACTACAGCGTTAGGAGAATGGTGATTTTATCTATCAAATCCATTTATGTTATCCTACGGGAAAAAATCCTATAGGAAACTTTAATCCTATAGAAATGAGATTCGATTAAGTCCAGATATACTTATAGTCTCACTATAATCATAATTGTATTGATTATATCCTATGTTGTCTACTAAAATGGATAAGTTTCCTTTGGTTTTATGGTTACATTCTAAATCATTTCTAAGGATTAATTATCCATTGAATCATATGAGTTTTTTTCCTTATAGTTTTCTCCTATAGATTTTCTATCTATAGGAGTTATATCTCTTAACGTATAGCTGTTAGTACAGTATCTCGTCAACCGTCATTCTTGACATTCCTAGTCTGTTTCATCGTGCGGATCTAGTCGTTATTCTCGTTATCGGGACTATCGTAGCGTCGTATCTGATATCTATCGTAGTATCAGTGTTTCCGTCTTTCTTATCGTGTTTTCCGTTTAGGTTCTATCGTGTATGTGTTTGCATGTGCCTTACATCAGGTATTTCCGATTATCCTATCGTAGATCTTCGGAAACTATTCTAGTGGATCATTAATTTAAACTCTAGGCATAATATCAGGTACTTATTCCGAAGCTTCATTCGTTTTTGATCACTGAAAAGCTATTTTTAGCGGTAATGATCGATGGTATAGATCTCTAAAACAGATTAAAGCTGGGCGTTTTCCTTGCCCATTAAGCTGTAAAATAAAATACTTAAAATAAATTTTGTCTGTCCAGATTGTGAAATCTAATCTACGAGACCTGGGGAGTTGCCGTGGTTCGTTCAATACCATCAGGTCCACGTAATTTAAATACCCGAAGTTACCTGAGTGACAGTTGGTTGCTCTAGTTAAATTCAATGATTTAAGGTTACATTGTTGAATAAGTCTATCTAGAGAATTCAGTAAATTCACCAATTGATAAAAAACACCCCTCCCTTCTCCAGTAAATTACATTTGAGAGATGAGAGAAGGAGGGGGTTGTCTTTCAAATTGGAATTTCCTATTTCTCAGTAGCTTAATTACAAAATATAATTAATCATTGTTACGACAACCAACTGCCACTCAGGAAACTTTCGGTTTATACTTTTACACTTGATAAGAGTTAGTTTATTTATTTAGTTATACAACCTTAATCGCTTTTACTGTTTTGTCTTCTCCTATTCCTAAAAAATAGCTATCTTAGACAAACGAATGACTTCGGAAGTATCATTTTCCTTAGATTAATTATATCCGATAGAGTTTCCGAGATACACGATACGTAAACGGAAAACCTGATTACACGCAAAACACGAACACGATAGGACTGATAAAGGAAACACATAGAAACGGTAATCCTATAACACGATACGATCGGATACACGCACGATACGATAGGATCACGCACGATACGATAGCTACACGCGCGTTATTAAACACGAAAGATAATGTCAAGAATAACATCATCTCTCACCACTATACAATCAGGATCGGACGCAAACTCCATGACAAGATGTCAATCAGTGACGCACTACAATCGTACGCACTATACAATCAGTACACATATCAATCATGACGCATATGCAATCAGTGACAAATATTCAATCGTACGCTAATATACAACAGTGTGGACACGGTTTTTCAGTGACACACTATGCAATCGTAACACTATTCATCACACACGGAACAATCAGGGACGCCATTTCATCAGTACGATACAATCACGGCACGAGTATCAATCAGCGACCGATCGCAGCGCACATTACAATCGCGAGCTACGATTCATCACCACGATATCAATCCACACTAATTCAATCACGACACATATTCAACACGAACATCGACAATCAGCCATCGAATTGCAATCGCACGATTACATCAGCGCCGTAGTTCATCCACACACTCATTCAATTCGCACCGAATACTCAGCAACACATTCAATCAGTGACACGATATAATCAGCACGAGCTCGGACACGATATTCATCAGCGACGTATCATTCCGACACAAATACACATTCCCACGATACATCACGACCTATACTACACTACACGAATCAATCAGCACATTCACAGCGCACGATACAAGCAGCACCGTACAATCGCACACGATATACACCGAACACGTACAATCAGCGACACGAATATTAATTCCCAGCCAATACATACATAGCGACACGAATCACATAGTTGGGAACTGTAAAGAATTGATGGATGTTCAGAACTGAAAATAACATATCTCCACGCAAAAGCTGAAATCAACGACACAATATATTACGTTATTAAGTCCTATGATAATGATGTACAATAAACTGAATGAAAGTTTAAAAAACGAAATGTTGCTTGAATGAAAAAGTTTGGCTACGATTTAAAATCATTCTCGATGACTATCTTCCTATGATGTTTCGTTATGCACAAGGTTGACTGTCCACTTCATTAAGTATAACTTCTCTGACAATAGTATAAGTTTGACCAGCAGATAAAGGTGCAACGGACAAAAGAGACCAAAAAAAACTGTCATCTAATCTTCTATCTTTAGACATACCCAAAGCGACAGACTGGTTTAGTATTATTTTTGGTATGCTATACATTCATTAAAGACGACTTTGTTCCACTTAATGAAAAGCAGCTCCATGGTTTAGCTTGAAAAATTCCTTCGAGAGAGAAGAGGAAGAGAGAGAGAAGAGAGAGAGAGAGAGAGAGAGAGACGAGAGAGAGAGAGAGAGAGAGAGAGAGAGAGAGAGAAGAGGAGAGAGAGAGAGAGAGAGGAGAGAGGAGAGAGAGAGAGAGAGAGAGAGAGAGAGAGAGAGAGAGAGGAGAGAGAGAGGAGAGAGGAGATTAAAAATTTATAGCAGATTTGGAGCTCGGATAATATAAAACTTTTCCGATTGTTGTCATCTATTTTGCGTAAAACATATTAAGCAAATCTATAAATATAAATTGGCGAGGTAAACAATGTGTAATCGTAATCAAGCCTAAAAACGATGTACAAAGTCGAGATGTAAGCGACTACGACCATCCGACCAAAGCGAGCAGGATCCGGTGTCATGGAGGAGTAAGCATCCTCTGCTTGAACGGTCACACCCGCCGTGAGCCATGGTAGTCGAAAAATAAACTGATTACCCGTTGATCAATCTGGTAAACGAAAATGAGAGGTCTAACAAAGGATGTATAATACATGACTTAGTGTAATTCTGTAATCGCAAACAAGTCATTATAGCACGTGAATTGCGAATGATGACTTTAACGAGATCGTTTAATAACCCTA
>CAJDSM010096220.1:408-14499 GCA_903981925.1 Ostrea lurida
CTTACACAAAAGACTGTGCGGACATACTATAACCTTATTGGATTATCTCCTCCTTACGCCCCATAGGGCTGTCTTTCTATATTTAGAGGACTACAAATCAAACGAAGATATAATCCATATCATCATTGTGCTCCGGCTAGTTATACGATTTATAGTACACCGGTAAATATTACCCTGTTATTTCTTTGTTCTTTTTTGCGTCTTAAAAAAATCCCTTGTTTAATAATTTATTTTTGGTACTTTCACGATGTATCTGGATATTTTAATATCAATTCTTTCAGATGATTTCTCTTAATTCTGCATCATTACTTAATGTGAAATAAAAGTCGCTGCTCTGGAATTGGGAATATTAAAGACTGTGAGAATACTTATGGGCTTAGGGATACTTTTAATATCGGGTTATGTCGTAATAAGAGTCTATATTAGTTTTTATACCTTATTGAACAATTAGACTTGGCTTCCATCTAGAATACTTGGTATTTCATAGCACTGCATGGGTGATGGGGTGCAGGATTACTTCTTGGAGTGAATCTGAAGCATATCTCAGTCATGCCTGCTCAGTGAGATCTAGTAGGCTATACTATGATATTAGTGCACGTTCATCTGCGATAATTAACTGCAGGAGGAGTAAGAAATCGTAGGAAAAATATTCTTGATCTTTCTGCCGGAAAATGCGTTTTCTGTGAATATATATATGTCTGAACAATGTAAAGAGGGTTAAATACTTATTGCCCCGTGATCGAACTATTTGTTTAAGCAACAACAGCCGTAATCAATCATAATATATTTATATTATATAGAGGCAATCTAGGTTCTGTTGACTCACACAAATTCAGTCGGTGTACTTAGTTTATAGCAACTACACCCAAAGTTACTATTCATATAAAATTTATTTGAGATCGATAGCCAGCCTCGAAATGCATACAATATTTTTAATGGTCGCGAGCTGATAATGCTGGTCTTGCAGTCAGTTAGGCACTAACGACTGTCAGCCTAGGAGAACAGTCCGGCTGTTATTAAAAAATCAAACACTGTAAGAGATCAATACAATTTGGGTAGATAGAGCAATTATCTTACAATATACACGCTCGTACTGTAACACGACAGTCTAAGACGAATTACACAATCTTGTATATGAGGGTAGGGAGTTACACCATCACGAAAATGCAGTCAGACTTGCAGCAAGAATAAGCTCTTGAGATCAGTAATGTAAAATTCATTAAAGAATACTCCATCCTCATTTGCCTCTTTTGCATTCACCACTCAGACGATTGACAATGGATGATAATAACACTAGGGGTGGAATTTGAGAGATTTCTCATTATCAGTTCAGATATATGGCAAAGCAGTTATGTAGTTTGTGACCTTAATTTTACGGAAGAAATTATTATTGTTTTTCTATGTATTGGGCAATTAAACTTCTTTCGCGTCTTCACCAGTAAATGACAATACTGAATTAAGTACTGTTTTATGATCTATCGTGTTCCGTACACAGCATATGCATATACATGTGTTTGTCCGAGACAAAATAAATGTTATAGATGGTTTTAGAGTATATCTCTTTCATATTTGTATTGTTAGACTCTGTTATGAAATGGTATAATTCAAATTATTACACAAGACTCGGTTATGTTAATATGTTTCACGATAGTGGTGTTGGTTTTACATAATAGGGGAATCATGTTATTCTACCAACATCCAAAATTTAAGCATCATCAAGTACGACTGATATCAAAATATGGGTTTCCTTTGTAAATCTTTGGAGTAAATTAACTATTTGTAGTTTTGAGGGAAAAACTACTGAAGGAAAATCATAAGCAGGGGGGGTTTTATGGAGACAACATAAATAATACTTATAATTCAGAATTGCAATCAGTTTTCAAACAGACATTTTGTCTTAAAATGGTGTATCTCATCCTGGATTCGGAGATACCGAATGGTACACTAAAGGAAATAGCATAATTTGTACTTGAACTGATAGAACTAATGAGTATTTGTTATCTTTATCTCATCATCGGTGATGGCGAGACCTGCAACAATTCCTAAATACTGTTAACTAAAGCCAACCGGTATTTTTTTTTGGATCTCAGTTTTTTAGTGCAAATTATGGTAAAGCAGATTCCATGGTTGGTCTCCACTATTTAAATGTAATCATTGATGAATATTTACTAGAATTAGTGTTGGGTCCATTTTGGTAGATAAATTTATACTTAAAATTCTAATCATTGAAGAAGGAAAGGAAAGCTCTTCAAGGGTATATAGTGTATTCATAAATGATTTCAACTCAAAGGGACGGGTTTACCTTCTCACATTTCCCTACATAATATTCGTGCTTACAAAAAACGAATCAAGTGGCACAATTACATCATTTCTCATTGTATTACTAATGAAGCAGTCCGCAAAACTCTGTGGCCATTTACAATTAAAAGGAAGTAATATGGCTCCTGCGTCATTATGCAATACTTCTGTAGCCTGTGAGATACAGTTTATACTACCACGAATTTGCCCTCGTACTCGACTGCTTACTTCATATCTATTGGTCAAGACACGGTGTAAGTCTTTTGTTGTGATACATTCGATTTTACGATTACCAATGCGTGTGCTACCTGTCTTATTCGATTGAAAACATGTCTGAAGAAAAAGGGACTGGATAGAAGTCTTCTTTATCGCCGAAGCAGAGAGTGGATTCTCGAGAAGATGACTACGACAGGTTCAATGTATAACTATAACTGGACCAGACACAGACTTCTCTCGAGATTTAGTGGCTACGGTGTCTAGGTTCAGGCACCAAGAACTTGGGAGACTCGACGGGTGCCTGGAAAAACGGAGCCACAGCAAGTCCGAGTCTAGAGCAGCAAAGAGCAGTTTTGGAAGCAATTGGATACTACCGTGACCAGTCGACATTGATTGAAAACGTTTGTGAACTAGTGCGTGACCTCGAGCAAGTAAGAACTGTACTCCATTGTGACATGGGATAAGATGGCAGTCTTGGACTTGGAAAATTTAACTAACTAGTCATTCCTTGTTGTTTCTCTCCTCCATCACATCAGGGGGTAGGGGGGATTGAGCTGGCGTGGCAGTGCGGGATGACACATTATCGCTCCTCGTTTGTACAAACTAACTATGGTAATTTAACGCTTCAGATCGCTCTCTTAGGGAGACATCTTCTCAGCGCGACTGTTGTGTACGTGTGTGCTTGCTGCGATTATTGGGGGAATGTCGTACAACCCAGTCCCGCGCGAGTATATTCTCGGAGGTAAAAAAACTGATCGTACTCAGAGTTTTCTCCTCTCGCTCGACTACGGCTCTCTTTCCTCAGGTCTTTCTCAGTCAGCTGCTGGAGCAATGCTTGGATCATATCATAGATTTCACGGATCAATTCATCTTCCTATGAATCCGTTCCATCCACCTCCCTATACTCTATCAGCTCTCATGTGAAATCATCCACAAAAAGTCCTGGACTCCACAAGATTTGGGCTGTTTAAATCTTTCCTATTCCATCTGAATTGGTACTGTCGTCTGCATTATTCATGTCGTCTTGCACCTTGCACTTGACCGGAAGTTTAATCCTCGATCTTCCCCACTGAACCCTGATCCATGTTTACATACCATTAAAATCCGTGATAGTAATTACCATGAATAGACGTGTATTGAGCCTCTTAACCTCTCCAACTCAGAATATTGCACTGTTTTAGTGATTTTCTTATCACATTATCCTTTTGGTCATCGTACGGATCCTGATTGTCTATTACGTGCTTGCTTCTCACTGCGTACTAGGTAGAGACTGATCGAGCATTAATAAGGTGACTTGCACAAGATACTGAGTTGACGACTATGCTTGAATATCTCATGTGTCGTATTTGATAATTGTTCGCTATTTTCTCACGATGAACTTACTGTGTAGCCGGTGCCTGTGGGTGAAGTGGTCATTCTGTCTTTCTGTAGACAACTCCTCCGAGATATGAGCCCACATAGTTGAATATATTCTAGATTTTCCTCCACCTGAGTCAAATAGATAGTGGGACTATTTTTTTTTTGATGTGGTCATTCAAAACAATAATATAAATTTAACAGGAGATCTTGCTCCTCGCGCATTATTGAGAATTAATTGATAATAATGAATTTTAAATTGAAATAATCCAATGTTCCCATCCTCTTCAAGGAATTTCAAGACGTGGTAAATTAAGTATATTGTTATTGTTTATTATCACTCTATCTGATGTTCTAATTGTGAGCTATTTGGTGGATAAGTTGTAGGTGGGGGGAGATGTTTACGGAATTGGGTTTCGGGGGGGTGTTCATGGGGGGACGGCGCAGGCGGGAATGAAAATGAAGATTTAAATCATAATGTCAGGCTATAGATAAATTCTTTGTTGTACATATTCATTGTTCATTAAAACCTGTAGAAACATGCACTGAAGCTTAAGTAGGCTTCGGTTACATCATTTACTTAAACTGCGCCAACGGTTTATGAAGATCGGTACTTAGCTGTCAAAATTTACAAAATTGATCAAGTCTAGACTACTAGAAATTCACGAAAATAAAAAGTGTGAACACGGGTGGCTTATCATATATCAAGTAATACCCCATTTTATTAAGTTCCATAAATCTTTATCCAGACCTCAATCAAAAGCTCGCGATGAGAATGTATCAATTAGTAAGCGTGTTTTGGCATTATACGATTACATAGCACTATGGGGTAAGCAAGAGGAGACTCAGTGCGGTATTGGATGAAGTAATGTTAGTAGCTTAAGAGTAGCTCGTTTGAGATGTGTAGTATTCTTAATAGTTTGGGGGTCACTCGCTTTTACTTTGGCCGTGCTGTTTCTGGGCCAAGAGGCAGCTTGAATGATATCAAAAATCTAGATGTAATCATACGTACTGAAAAAATAAGTGGCATTTTCACCACATTTTAACAATTTTATCATTAATTTATTATTAAACATATTACTTTCAATAATAAAGCTATACTAACATGGTATACATTTGTTGTACACTCTGTAATTTGAATAAAAGATTATTTTATGTGAAAACCTTGAATGAGCCTGCTTGGCCGATATATCCACATTGCTCAGTGAGGAAGGGAGCCGTTGGCCAGAAACAGGATAGAGCATGTTGAGAATATGAAAAGGTCTCAATACTACATAACCATTCTTTCCTCACACCAGGAGAACACCTTTTTGAGTTTTTGAAAAAGTAGGGTAAACATCGCAAGGTCAGGAGGTAAAAGTTGTCGTACCGAGAGGAGATAATGGGCTCTGTGACTCATAGAATAATGATGCCACATGAGTGAAACTATTGTCCCTCAAGCCAACCTCTATCCATCTCCTCAAGAAAGTAGTTTGAATACAAATGTTCTAAGAGTGTTTTTTGAAAAAGTAGAGTCAAACGTTAACGATTCTAAGCACAGAAAACTTTCTAGTTTTCCTTGCAAACTCACTATCGATGAAATTTCAAATCAAAAATAAGGCTATTTGTCTCTAGTACATTTTTATAAATGTAGAGCACGCATATATAATTCTGAAAGGAAAAAATGGATTGAAGATTATACATACAATTCATATGAATTATGCGCGGGTAACGGTTACAAGATGCTAACCGATACGTATAACCCCACAAAGTTGCATGAAAAACAATATAGATAGTTTTTCTACGTTGCATTTATTGTGACATATACCAACCATAATTTGTGAATGACTTACAGTACATATGTTAAAAATCATATTTGTTAGGTTGAATGCTCAGTTTTGATATTACTTCGATCCATATAATACCTCCACGCAATGGAATATTTTTGCAATTATCAGGGGGGTATGCTATTGTACATATTAATATCCTCATAATATACTAATATGAATAGCAGTTACCTAGTGGTAAGAGCTACAATCATGCTATTGTAAAGGTATAGGAGAGGGGCATGTTTAATAGCTTTCTTCATTACATTTTCTTTATTTTTCCCGTTGAAAAAAGAATTTAATAATAGGATTGTAATTCTCACAGGGTCTTTATCGATTTCATACATATGGTCTATAAGTATTCAAAAAGGTTTAAGAAAGTTTAAATTATCTTTATTTTTATAATTCTCATGGACAAACTCCTAATATTAGTAAGTGAATCTAATCGTTGCTATCATTAAGTATCTAAATATACAGAAGAGATAAAGAAATGTTTAGAATGTCTTGCCAAGGATAGACACATGCCTTGAATTTGTCCGTGTCTGGCATCGAACTTCCTTCAAAACTATTTCAGTCTTTTCTCCCAAGTTGAATATAGGCGGGAAAGGTGTCCACTGTCCAACGATATTTAAACTATGGTGCTATATTGTCATAACAAAAACAGGTTTTCTCCTAGTAATGATTTAATTTTTCGTATGTAGGAGATTTTCTACATAGGGGGAGAAAAGGAAAGTCAAAGGGAAAGACAAGTCACGGCATGGCGAATAGTCACAGGGAACAAGTACACAAGTCTACCTTAATGCATGTATTTCAAATTCTGAGATAATACCTCATTAAGGTTAATAGTACTTGTAACTTAGGGCTCAATAAACGAGTCCGAGGATAGCGTGTCCTAGTGTACATTTTCACTGTTGTACATTATATTTTATATTTCCTTTCGGGGGGGGGGGGGGGGTGTGAGGGAGGTGGTGGCAGGGGGGGGAAGGGGGGGGGGATGTGGTGTCTCGTTGGGAGAGGAGTGGGGGGAGAGAGGGGAGAGGGTGAGCGGGGGTTGGGGAGAGGGGGTGGTTGGAGGGTGGAGAGTGCGAGGGACAGAGGGGTGGTGGTGTTCGTGGAGCGTCGTGGGTGAGGGTGGGGGGGGGGGGGGTGTGGGAGGTCGGTTGGAGGGGGGGGGTGCTTTGGCCGATCAAGGGGTCTGTGTGTCATATCCAAGATTGGATATGCCGATCAACTCGGGCGGTGCAATTTTAATCAACAAATCGTTCGTATCATGGGTAGACAGTGTGGTCTACACTGCATCAATTCTCATTAAATGAGGGGGGATGGGCTAAGTTAATTCCACTGGAATTCAACGCCTCACATAGACATAAAAAATATCAATTACGTTTTTCTTGGCTTTTAAAGTGCTTGCTGGCAGATGGTACGGATAGTTATTAGGTGTTTAACGATATTTTAAATACAACCTCGGGTCGTGTTGGACTTACTTTTCGGTGGAGCGACTCTCTAATCATTACAATCAGACTTTACAATTTTATATGTAGGCTTCATTCTGCAGTTTTTAGATAGAAAAATTTTGGTCTATTTATTCATAAAATATTGAAATATGTGAATAGTGGGATATTTTGAACAATCCCAGCGGGACTCTGTTCCAAAAGTCGTTAGGTGTCAGTCGGCCATGACTTCATAATAGATATTGTTTAAAACATAAAAGATAACTACTACTCGGAGTTACGAACACCAGGATATAAGGTAACATTCTGTTAGCTCTTTTAAGTATAAGGAGAAGGATATGATACCAAAGAAGGTTCAACTTCTGGTTCAGCACTCTAGGTGCGCATTTTCATGTCGCACGAGAATTAATGAATGGGTGAAGTGGAGATAGCCATTGAGGATTATTCATACACATTACTGCGAGGAGAAAGACGTGAATAGAAGGAACAGTTATGTTGGACCGGGATGGATACATAGAGCTAAGATTAGAAAATTTCACAAGGATGGAACTTTTGCTCCTCAAATCTAAGAAACAGTTGTGTTCCTACTGTGGTTGTACTAGCAAGGCTTAGGCTTGGATGTCGGTCAAGCCATATGACTACTCAAGGTCGAATAAACTAAAGTGGTGCTAAAGTAATTGTATATAATTCTAAGCCCATGGAATGATGGATCAACAAATATAAATACTGCATAGTGTTTCTGAAGTAGGGTCCCCATGTCAATTTCTAACTCTTACATGGGCTACAGGTGTTGTAATGTTCTCATAAGCCTCTCAATGGCGTATCACAGGGCAAAGATATTTGGGTAGTTGTAATATCTGTCGGTTATGTAATCAACTTCATAATTTGTAAAATACTTGTTGTGTTTATTCTCATGTTGCCGTGGCGTTGATTGGAAATATGAATACTGTTCTATTACCCTTATTCTTCGAGAGGCTGAATGCTGTTGAGGTCATATTCGCTGATTAATAGTGCTGTCCTTTTTCCTAAACTTTTTTTCCTATGATATTGAGCTTCCTTCGTCTCGTGATCTTTTTTCCTGTTCGACTTTTCTTTCCGTTTACCCAATTATGCTTCTCAATGCTGATATTCGTGTAATCTTATCAAAAACCCAGCAGGACATTGTGTGCAAATGTTCTGGTCTCTAAATATGAAATTATTTTTCTTCGATTTGACCTAACTTTGATGACTCTCAATGTGACACGAAGTATTAGCCCGCTGAGGGGATTGCTCGACATAATACACAATATCCACTAGTGTGTACCCCTAGTCTCAAGGCTCAGGGTGGTGTCAATCAATAAGGGTCCTGTTCTCTAAGGCTCAGGGTGTGGCTAAATCAATAATGTGGTCCTGTTCTCAAGGCTCTAGGTGTGTAAACTCAAATAATGGGGTTCCTGTTCTCAAGGGCTCAGGGTGTAAATTCATAATGTGGTCCTGTTCTCAAGGCTCAGGTGGTGTAAATCCACTAATCGCTGGTTCGCCTGTAAGGGTTTCTCAAGCGGCACTTGTGTGAATTGGTAAAGTAAACTCAATATCAAATAACCACGCTCGGAGGGCCAACTTGGGTCCAAGTGTACAGCAAGGTTCGGTGGCTCGCTACACGATCCTCCTGCTAAGGGCCATCTGAGCGCTCTGCGTTGGAAGTTACAAATATTAGCGCATAATCTATTTGCCAGGGTCTATTCATACCTGGAAAAATGGTGAGCTCCCGTCTCCCTGTTCTCATTACGTGAAAATTCTATAAGCACTGTAACAGACCAAAATACGTATGAATGTAAATCTTACCGAAGACATAATGTCTAGTGCATAGTTAGGTATACCTGTGTCATTCAGAGCGTCACTCAAGGTAGGCTGTCTCGTCTCTATCATCATCTCTCCCCTAATTACATGTTCTGGTCTCTATCTCTCCGTTTCTCTCCTTCTCCTCATCTCTCTATCATCGGATTTCGGTCACCTCTGCTGTTTTAGTATTAGTTTCAACATAATGTTGGCTTCTACCTTTGTATTTCACTACGGCTCAGGGACGGTTCTGTCGCCATATAATATACAATATAATGTTAGAGAGATCTTAACCCGTATCTACATAGTTGAGAGTTCAGCAGTGAATATATTAGAATTAATCTTAGATGTGAAATATGATCAGAGGTGCGCTATGTTATTCTCGAACGAAAAAGTATGCTCAATTTTTAAAGGATTGGTTGTTCTATATAATAATATGTTGATCTGTTCTCTGATGAAATATAGAGCGCTTTCAGTCACCTCTTACAGAGAGCAGCTCTTTATCATAATACAATTATGTTGACAATAAGCGCTGTTCTAAATAGAGCCCAGGTGGGTTGTTAATGAGTCTTAATAAATACAGACTTGTTTTGAATGGATCCCTATGGACATAACTCTCAAGGCTCAAAGGATCGCGTTGTATAGTTAAATATTCAATAATTAGGCAAATGTTGAATAACGTCTTTCGCAACAATAGAAATAGTGGTATGTGCTCAGCGATCCCTCAGCAGATTCAGGCCACCACAGGGCTGTGTGATCTAGTAAGTACAATGGTATGATAGATTATGTGAATTGGGTTCGACACCGCGAATAGCAACAGAGTAGTTTTCTAATGGCAAGGGATAGTTATGTAAATACTCGATTTCCTCAAATAAAATCTTGAGTTGAGTCTAGCTTTGGAATCTCCATAGTGCATAGAGTTAATGAAAGTGTCTACACATCCACTAACTTTGTTGTAGTCTCTGTTTTGCCTTCCAACGGTCTTGTTCATTCGAGCATGTGTGTAAATCAAGTTAAAGGTGCAGTTGAGGTTCTCTGTGTTCCTCGGGACTAACGCGTTCAACATGCCCTGATCGTTGGATATATTATTAGCAATGACACTGTGGTGCGCTCAATTGGTTATCTAAGCGCCAGGTCGATAGTATATATACGTCAACTATATTGTTTTCGGTTCTCCCTTATATACTCTACAGGCTTACTAGTGTTTTTGTTTTTGATATCTCCATGATAATTAAATAATGCTGGTTGGCTTCCCTGTTGTACTCCAAGGCTTCCATTGCTAGAATAGACTATCAAAAATTTATACAATATGTGGTCCCTGTTCTCAAGGCTCAGGTGCTGTAAAAGACCTCCATCTCCAAATAATAATAAATGTGGCCCTAGCTGTGACTATTATTACCTGCTCGCAAAATTTTCGTCATTTAAGGTCATATAATTCATGTTGATAGATGATAAAAAATTGCCACACAGTGAACATTGTGGGTTCAGGCCTGTTCGGGTACTCAATAGGCATTATCAGTGTTGCTGTCACTACAAAACTAATGTGAAGTCAACTCCGTTACAGCACATAGGCACTTGATTGGCACCTACTTACAACAACTAGTGAAGCCTCGGATTAGCCCCGTAAGCTCGGAGACAGACTAAATGTAACCGAGTAATTGAAAGCAGTTGATTGATAAGAATTGCGCATAATGCAGACTTCAACTCGTTTGCGTCTACTGCATACGTCAAGTTATTAACTATGGTTAAAAATATCGAATGTAGAAATTATGCTAATCACTTTGTGTAGAATAAAAATCGGTCAGTGCTTCGTTTAGACAGATTCACATTATATCAAATAGAATTCTGTTCATCTAATATGAGAAGTTTTCAAGAGAAATAGTTATTATTGTTGTATCTTTGGACATTCTCGAACTTAATTTGCCAGAACTGATTGGGTTGATCACTATATATATTTTTACTAATCAAAGAATCTCTTGGCATATAAAAATCAATCATTCAGGCATTTGACTAGTATTCATTTGAAAACACCGTCACACTTTTCTGTTTGAATTAACATGCTTTTATAAATTTCAATTTTTCTAAAAACCGATCAATCATCTCGACACGATGTTAATATAAGACACAGTTTAGCTGACACAAAATTTGTGAGCTATAGAGAGTTATTAAAAATAGGTCAGTAATATTGGCTCATTAGTTCTTAATAGATGGTGTCGCGGAAATTTCTGTCGGGTAGTCTCAAAATAGGTACAACTATGATTTAGAATTAGGTAATGATAATCCAGGAGAGAGAAGAGAATGAGGAGAAGAAGGAGAAGAGAGATGAGAGGGAGTACCGAGACGATGTGATGCAGATCGAGAAGTCAAGGCTCAATGCCAGATTGAGTAATTTTAAAATATCTTCACAAAAGTACGTAACATACTTTTTAGGTATGAGATGAACGTGTTCTCTCTTAGGGCAAATAAGTACATTTAATACCAATGTAGCGCTAATTATTATTCACGAGGTGCTCTAGAAAGAGAGACACTAAACCAGACAAGCATCTATCATAGATCTTTCCCGATATAAAGTTATTCACATGTACGTAAAGTCCAAAGAGAATTTGTGAACGCGCTAATCTCCAGAACGTCAAAGCAACCATCTAGTGCGTCGAAGCGTTAGTTTCTCTGACATATCTTAAACATCGGTATAAATTACTCCGTGTATACCTGATTCTACTGAACATATACTTGGCATCTAGGGCTAACAATACTAATGTCTTAACTGTTAAATATGTACCCGTCTAGAGTTCTCCAATAAATGGGCTTAAGGCAGTTGTAGTGATATCCACAAAAGCTTTTAAATAAGCTGTGTAATAACTTTTTTAATCAAATTTTGCTACTAAGTGCTTCTCATTGAGTATAAGTGTAAAGGAGTCAAATTCTATTTAAACCAAGAGATAACACTCAAATTTGGCATCATTTTGTCAGGGGGGTATGTGTTATAACTGCAATCTCTAACTTATCAGAGCCTGCTTCAGAGTTGTATTTAGATTGTCACTATTTCATAAGCAATTTAAATATGTAACTTGCAGCCTTGCTGTATTCCAAACATCTACGGACAGAATATCTTATTAGTGATTCCAGCTAGATAATTACATCTGTTATTACTGTTTTATAGACTCAGTCTCTGATACTAATTTCGAAACAGATTATATCAATTTGTTATTTTGATAATTACAATGATATTACTAAAGCAAAACGCAATTACTTGTGTATTATTAATCCCGTCGGTCATTTACAATAAGGCGTCAAAAGGGTCGTCATACACTAACTGGGTGGGAAGCGTTGTCTAGAAGGGTTTTATAAGGTCAATATGGTCGGAGGTCAAAAAATTTGGATACAGTCGTCAGGGTATGTTTATAAAGTGTGTATCACATGTGTACATGTGAAATATGAAAGTCCTATCACTTTCATATTTTCAAATTTACCATGGCTTGTAGCAGTTTTTTGAATCCATATACTGCTAGAGACATTATTTTGACTTCATATCAGGACCTTTGCGACATCAATTTGATCTCCCAAAAGGGCATATTGACATGTTATAGAGACATTCCTTTTACCTCCTACCAGAGCCTTTGTTATACTGACCTGTTATAGAGACATTCCTTTTCCCTCCTACCAGAGCCTTTTTTATACTGACCTGTTATGGAGCCATTCCTTTTACCTCCTACCAGAGCCTTTGTTATACTGACCTGTTATAGAGACATTCCTTTTCCCTCCTACCAGAGCCTTTTTTATACTGACCTGTTATGGAGCCATTCCTTTTACCTCCTACCAGAGCCTTTGTTATACTGACCTGTTATAGAGACATTCCTTTTCCCTCCTACCAGAGCCTTTTTTATACTGACCTGTTATGGAGCCATTCCTTTTACCTCCTACCAGAGCCTTTGTTATACTGACCTGTTATAGAGACATTCCTTTTCCCTCCTACCAGAGCCTTTTTTATACTGACCTGTTATGGAGACATTCCTTTTACCTCCTACCGGGCTATTTGCTAGACTGACCTGCTGTTCAACCTCCCACAATATAGAGACATTTGTTCGACCTTTTACAAGCATTAACTTTGCTACATATCGATCTGCTATATATATTAGTTTGTCCTCCTACCTGAGCCTTTGCAATACTGACCTGCTATGATCATGCAAGCCCAAGTTTGCCTGTTTGAGCTTGCTGTACTGTGAATCCTCAGTAAGTTAATGTCATACTGACCTGCTATGATAACGTAGCCTGGCTCTGTTTGAGCTTGCTGTACTGTTTCTTCAGTAAGCTAATGTCATACTGACCTGCTATGATAACGTGCACCTGGGTCTTCCTCTGTTTGAGTTTGTAGTACTGTTTCTTCAGTGAGCTAATGTCATACCGACCTGCTATAATAATGTGAGCCTGATGTCATACTAACCTGCTATGATAACGTGAGCCTGGGTNTATGATAACATGAGCCTGAGTTTGCCTCTGTGTGAGCTTGCTGTACCGTTTCCTCTGTGAGCCGATGTTACACTAACCTGCTATGATAACATGAGCCTGAGTTTGCCTCTGTTTGAGCTTGCTGTACTGTTTCTTCAGTGAGCCGATGTCTGTACACATCCTCTCCAGATACACGGAGGAACTGCTCGTCTGACTGATGTCTCCCCCCATACCATACGCTCCCGGGCCCACCATGGAGATATCCGCGGCACTGCTACTGGAATCAAGGTCGGAACCTGTACGGAAAATGGCTATCATTAAACCTTTAATTGATCAACAAAAATATACAGCAGAATATACTTCATGAGTCATTGACAAAATACTTACACAGAAGTCTATCTCGATTGATCATACAAACAATATACAGCATAAATATATCTTCATTGACATACAAAAAATTCTCATTGATCATCCTAATACAAAAATATAACAGCAGAAATATATCTCATTTATCACTTAACCTGTAACTTTGGAATGAAGACTGAACTTGCAGCTTCATTCACACATGTATACGTCTTAGGATGCATGCCCTTAATTCTATTTCCTCTGAATATTCTGAATACTGTGAAGGGCTTTAATTTCACAGGGCTGAATTTCATGATTTTTATCTTTCGATAATTCACTATGGGTTTTTAAATTTC
>CAJDSM010096227.1:0-11179 GCA_903981925.1 Ostrea lurida
GGGGGGGGGGGGGGTCTCAGAGATCACAATGGCGGCTGTATTGTTCTGACTGAGCTGTGTAGGGGTATAATTGTATATACCGTTTTGTTATAAATTTGGTTCTCCATTTAATTTGATTAATTAAGGTGATTTGTTAACGAGCAGTTGAGGTCTGCCTATTTTATTTTGGGGTTTGTGGTATTTTATGGGGTTCGCACTTTTTCCTACTCCTCATCACCGCATATTTTAGAAAAATCATTGGCTGAATTTTTTCATTCATGGGTATAGGGGGTTATGAACATTAAAGATCTATGCGTATTCACACTTCAGGTGCCTGCATGTGGTTCTCAAAAAAGATTTGAAACATACTAGTGTGAATGTCAGACACTTCGGCCCTAAGACGTTTCGGCCCACCACTTCGGCCTTAAGACGTTTCAGCCCATACAGTTGGACACTAAATATCATCCCTCAATATCTTCAACAGCGCCTCGGTCTTCTCACACTACGTTACTCGCACAGCACAGCGGATTTTCTATTATTCAATTATAACCTCATGGTTGATCACTCCCGTTCAACCTTATGGTTTCAAGTTTCTCTGCGGAGCTGTAGGGCACTATACAGAAGCCCTAACCTGCGCGATCCCTCATTTCTTGCGTCGAGAGTAGGTTCTTGTTCTAATTAAGCTTCGACCAATCCTTCCCATTTGGCCCCTTCCCATTCTCGGAGGTCAATTCAGCAACATTTTGGAACATCCTAGTCACAGTACGCCAGCAACCACGCATCTTCTTCACTGGTGCTAACTTCTGCTTATAACCTACGTCAATCAGTCTCCGGTATCATTCACCAACGCGCAATCTGCCCCGGAACCCCCACGCGATGTTACGAAAGCTCGCGCGTTACAATCCCTATTATCATATATACACTTAATATATCAGCGCATAGATACTCTCTCAACAAAACGCAGGTTCGCGGCCAGCTTCGACTTGCCTCCATTGATCCCTATACTTCATGGCAAATCCCGACCTATCTGTCGGTTTAACGTTAGCTCTGGATCGAGACCACATTATGTTTGAAGTCTAAAAGGGTCTATGTCCTCGCACATCGGGTATCGTCCAACCGACACGAGAGAGCGTTTATGGCCGCGGTATCCCTCTCCAAGTCGTGTCGCCGAGCCTGGATAGCCTTACCCCATACTAAACCCTCGTATATACACTGTTAATACACACTGTTGCCGTGTCTCTCCTTCATTCAACTAATTACTCTCCCGTGGCCCAACCAATGATACTCTATGTATGCCCAACCGCATTCCCCTTAGGACCGTCTGGACGTATTTTCCAGTGCTCTGTGTGATACGGTCATAGTGGCACGGTTACTTCCTGGTTTCATTCGGATTGGTTTAATGTCACTCCGTCCCACTGAAGGGATATTCAGCATCTGGTCTCCGTTACCCTGACACACATCCTCAGCTATCTCACTTTCCTTCCAATCCTGCTCTCATGGGTATAAGACTCACGTGATAGACCAGGGCATTATTCCTTACCAACGATCTCACCCTGATGCCGACTTACCGTGGCTATAGCTTAGACTCTGTTCATTATCATCATCAGTCTCGTAACAACGATTCAAGGGGACTTTCAATGACCTTCCCCTCGCTTTCCTCTGCAACAGTACTTTTCTCCGTCTATACTGTAACAAACTCTCGCGCCAATAGCTTATTCGAAACGCTTCGTCACTCGTTTCCTTCGTCTGATCGAACCGCACTGCGCTTTAGCTGACTTTTAGCTCATCAGTGGATTGTAGCCTCCCCTAGCGATCATTACCTTTGAGACGGATGGCGGTTAGTTGAACGTCTTCCTTTTTTTTGCATGGATGCATGTCAAGATTCATCGCAGTGTTGACCGCTTAACGATAACTGTTGATTTGGGCTTAGGCGATTTGCGTGGGTCGCTCGGATTCTCTATTCGGCACGATTTGAAATACTTATGAACATAGTGCAGACGGCCGTGGGATGACCCGCCTATCCCTTAGTATCGCGGCAACATTGTCAGGGTCCTGTGTGTATTCGGCGGCATCCATCCTACTTCATTGTAGCGTCTTTCTGGTCAGCCTCATCAAATCCCGAACTTACATTATTATCAACACCCTTTTTAAACGAAGTCTAATCGCGTTTTCAGGCGCCACTGTCCTCATTTGTGACCGCTAACAATTCCATGACCTCGCTTATTCCTCTGTGCCTGGGATTATCGGAACAGGCAGAGGAACGTTGTGGCTGCCCTCCGGGGGCCAGACCCTCTTCATAGGTCGATGGGTTGATAGCGGGTGCGCTGCGCCCGCTCGCTCGTCCCTGACTTCTGAATGCCCGCAAAGTCCTAGACTAGGCTATAAAACTATGATACAGCCTTCATTGGAGGCTTACGCAGAGTGTCCTTTGGTGGTGCCTTGTTACCGTAGTGTGTATATACGATAGACCTGGTACGTTCATTCGGAACCCGGATACTGCAGTGTGAGCTTGGCGCGCTCGCTCCTTTGAACCTCTACTCATCAGACCATCGCGATACAAGCCTGCGGTTAGCACATACCGTCATGGGTACAGCCCACTCACTGCTATAGGCAGTTGTATATTTCCTATCTCATTTCTAAAGGCCAAAGTGTTCATACATCGCGGTGGCCTCGCTCGCTTATAAATTTGCATATACATTATGGTCAGTAGCAACCTGAAGTTTACGAGGAGGCACATCTAGCACAACGAATTCAACACCAAAGTCGCCGATGTTCACACGACGGATTTTTCACCAGGTATTAGTTTCCCTGCACCTCCCCGCCGTTTTGGTATAGTTCGCAATTGTTTCTTACTTCTAGGCGCGGTCAGATGTCCTCTCTGCGCTAAGTTCACCCGACAGTTGTTTCGGCGATGAACTGCGGAGCCAGCGCCACGCCTTTCGGCCGCGCGACTAGGACGCGTGCTTACTCCTGATGTTCGACACATATACACTTCCGCTCCATCGCTTTTCCATCACCACTACTTCTATCAGACTGCCCCGCGAAATTATCTCTCCATCCTCTTGCTCACCCTCAGACGACACGACCAGCAGCCCCCGGTCGAGCATAGGGGCTCGCCGTCGATTCTCGATAGACGCACGCTCGTTGTGTGTATTGCACCAAAAGACGACAATATCTAACCGTTAGCGGACAGCCACCAAGATCTACGCGATTCATCTAACAGGTTTGCCTAAAGGCCGTGTTGCGTTCGTCCCTTCCGATGGCACTTTTCATCTTGCGCGTTTTTTCCCGTCTAGTACCCCCTCTCATAGTAGTGCCCATAAAGCTCGATAGTCTGTAGCCTCTCATCTTCGCTCCCATGCCTTCAATATTACACATTTCCATTTCGGTGAAAGGACCAACATATATCCTGGTGGACGCACATGGCGATCATGGACTGATCTCGGTGTATATCTTTTCACCACCCGTTGCTTTGGGCCTACCGCCTTCGGAGTCACAGCTCGTGCCGCTATTTGCTTTCACTTTCTTCCTGGGTTTTACCGCTATCACTGAGTAAGAATTTTTCTCCGACCGCACCCATTATTGTCGTCCCAACCTTCGCCGGTGTGTGAGTAGCTGCCCAGTCAACTGACTTTTACTGAATTGTCTTGAGTACCCGTGATGCTTTTTGTTCCGCACGTCTATAGATCGTGTCGTAGAAAATCCCCCGTGTCCTCATATCCTTCACCTGTTTACCCCATCAGCCGTTTTTTTGTTACAAGTGGTGGTTCTACAACTCTACGTACTTAGTACAACTGCTGGTAGCAATGTTGGATCTGGATAGAGCGCGCCCTAGTGATCCCAGCAGTATTTCTTAGCGAGGCGCGGCAATCCTCTCCTTTATTTTGCCTTTACAGTCAACCCCAGCCTTCGCTTCATGCATCGTACTCCCTGAACTGGACTACTGCGTGTCCGGCCGTTGAGGTCAAAGCCGATACGTCGTTGATCACGTGGTAAATATCATTATTTTATTATCCTGACACCCGGTCGATCGATTACGTACCGTCGCTGCCGCGCCGAGAGTGCTTTCATCTTCACAGGACAACCCCGCCTCTGTATAAACGTCGGATAGACATGGTAAAGGAGCGTCCGGAGGGTCAAGAAGAGCGCCGTCGGGGGCCAGCGAAGTAGTTATATGAGCCCTAGAATATATTGGGGGGGCCCCGTGATCCTCGATAACTTTCTCCAGACGACTTTATTTGATATTGTTCGATATCCGCCACTTGCCTCACACTGATCGATCGGCACAGTCTCTTCATAAAACTTTAGCTCAGGGCCAACGCGTACTACCTGGCACGGGGTCCGCATATGCCTAACATGGCACTCCATGTCTTGTATATTTCGGATCACTATACAGAACTACCAGTGAGCTTCTTCGATTTATGAATGATCGTTGATCCGTGGACTATCGACCCTGCAAGCCGACTCCTTTTCCCGGCTTTGTCCATTTTCCTCAGTTTCCGGAGGAGGGGTGTTCGGCTCGTTCCGGCTATACTAGTAAGTTGTGGCTTCATAGGAGATTGAGACAGCCATCGCCCGATTCAACGGTGAGTGTTTATTGATTTGAATGTAGGCTCGGCTTATATTTCGACTCGTTAAGACTTGTCGTCGATAAACTTCTCTTCGGTTAATTTTACTATCGGTGACCCTCTGGCAGATCTTCCTCTTTAGATCATCCTTACATCTAGTCAACCACGACCCCATTTACGGACAGTACCCAGTGGTGATCTAGCAGTAAGCCCTACTGATTTGAAGGATACCGCTTAACGTCTGGCCTTTCCGCTCGCACCGAGCGAACGCACGGTAGTTTCTGCTTGCGGGTATTCCCTTCCCCACTTAAACATGTAAGACTAGGCAGCTTGCACGCATCGACCGTTTTACAGAGGCCTGAGTTCGGTATACGTAATTATTCTTCGCTATGGCCGCTTCTTATACCACATGTTTGGTGTTAGCTCTCGACCGCCATGTACACATCGTACGCCGGGTTGCGGATACGCGTGCGTCGGATACGAGTTTTCCGTCCAGTCAGCGACTGCACTCCACTCGCCAATTACTCGTCACAGTTAATTTCGCGGCCTTCACATTGACGTGGTAGTGTCCCTGATAGCCTCACACCCTTCGTGAGAGTGTATTCAATCTTAGTGTCTTGAGAGGCCTCATGCGCGACCGGCATCCACAACGGTTTCTCTCCGGCGGTGTGACATCGACAAGCTCCTGCTTTTTATGGACTGTCGCGTTTATTTGAGTTTGTACATGACATATTGAGTGATACATCAGACGCCGGTATCTTAGTTCCTGAAGCATCTCGTTACAGTTACTTCTGTGGTGCTAAATTACTCCCCTTTTACCTCCGCTTCGGTCCCATACTGCTTATGATCGTCGATTTTGATCGTATGTTAGCGTTGCTTATTACCAGCTGCTACTACGTCCCGTATTCTCTTTGAAGTCAGGTGTGTCCTTCTAACCTTTTTTTTTATTTCCCTAATAGCGAAGTCTTCTTTCTTCCATGCACTGGCATGACGTGGTCCGCTCTCTCTCAAGAATATTCTTGCACAATATTCCCAGTGTTCGGCTCATCGATTTCACCTGATGAGGGGAAGTCGTATCCATCTGCAAATAAACAAAAGAGAAGTTCATGAAATACATGGCAGTAAACTCACTAAGCCAGATCGCCAAGTCCATTAATTTCACCGAAAAATCCGGAAAAACGTCACTAGACCAGGTTTCTGCCTGGAGGTTATATTAAAACGTTTTTTGAGCCATTTCTTGTCAGCTTCAAAGACTATATATATAATTAATACCTCTTCGCGCTCTCGCGAGTGTTTCTGATAATAAATTTTTATATCTGTGTGTGGCATGTCTCTCTCCGGCAAATTTATTGTGTGGTGTGTGACTCCCCAAATTGAGTAATGGAGTGGTCAAGATGTTTTAGTATGGCTTTGGGTACGAATCTGAGTTGCACTAACAAACAAAATCGCCTTGGTCATTTATTTCAGATCAATGTAACTCGCGCCGTCACGTTATCTGAGTTGACGGTACACTATAAACCATTTTGTACCTTAACCTCCTCAATTTCACCCGCCCGCGTTCATAGTAACATCATCTGAAGCACTTGGCCCGACGGGTCACAGGTAGTGACATTGAGCACTACTTCAGTATTGTCTTAAATTAATATCTCCAGAAATTGAATTCTTTATGAAATGTGGTATTTGGACAAGGACTACAGTTGAAAAATTTAGAAACCACCTAATAACATTTTGAATTTTGAATTAGGAGGAGAAAGACAATTTAACTAAACAGGCTATCCATGGCTTAGACGGGATCTACCTGAGTACTCATATGCTGCACACAGGGGTCGCATATTGCATATATACATTAAAGTCTCATATACAGTTTCTATCTCCACTTTAATACCTTTTCCATTATATATGTTGCACGCTAAGATCCTATTCAGTATCCACTCAAAAGCTCTTCTCTATCATCTTACACGATATAGATATACTTTTTTAAGTTGAAATTGCTACTTATCAATGTCCAGCTCAGCTAGCTCTCGCTCTCTCACGCCTCTCAAGTAAAATATTAGTTTGCGTTCTCTGATGGCTATTATATTGTATGAAATAGTGAAGACTCCATAGGTTAGAGGATAATGTCTGGGAACGCTCGGAAAGAACATCATAATTTTGCTTCACTTTTGAACTGGTCGCCAGTGCGTCGTGAGCCTTTGCCCTTTTGTCTCGCGCCAATAATATTCAATAGGGATAAACACTCTATTGTCCCTTTAGACCGTAGGCATATATCTATGACTCTAGTGGAAGGCTAACACAAATATCTGGGAACCATTCTGCGTGTGGTGACGGAGTGGAGTCAGACAATATGATTCCGGTGAACCCCAGGTGCCCCCCCCCACAGACGCTGTGCTAGGGGGGGTGGGTGTTAATTACGATAAAAGGCTCCCTTCTTCATCCAAACATCATTCATTTACTTCACAGTTAATATCAATAGCATTGAAAAGATGCTTTCAAATGTTTAAAGATAACCACTATATACCAAGTTCCCCCCCCCCCCCCAGGTCAGAAACCCCTTACCCCCGAGACAGTTTACACATTTATATAAAGGCCTTTCAGCTGTCCTATCATAGTGCATTAGGTTGCTCTCAAACGTGCGGTTGTAACAAAGATAGTGTGTTTTAATCTCGTCAATTTGGGGCAAGTTTTGCCCCCCCCCCCAAGGGCCCCAGGGGTGCAAGAGACCTGAAATTTACAATTTTATGCTGCCCCTTGTCCCAAAGATGGTCAATGTTCCAATATGGCGTGAGAAAGAATTGGAATGGCAGTTAGTCAAGAAGAAGTTAAAAAATGTTCAAGGTTAAATTTCATCAATGCCATTGTTGGCCCCACCCTTAATACTAAAACCCGCGTATCCCTAGATCCATGAAATTTACAATTTTTGATGAAATGGTTCCCTATTCATTCAAAATATCATTTTAGTTTTCACATTAATATCAATACATTAAAAAAGACTGCTTTCCAAATGGTTTTATATATAAACACTATTGTACCCAGTTTGGCCCCGCCCTGGGGTCAGATCCCCTACCCGGGATTTGATACACCAAATTTACAATTTCGGTGAAAGGCTCTTTCCTGCTCTATAATACTATGCACTCTGGTGTGTGTGTTCTAGTACATTTGTGACTTAAAGAAGAAGATTGATTTTGGACAATTGGTCACATTTAGAGGCAGTTTTTTGCCCCACCCCCAAGGCCCAGGGGTGAAGGATGCACCTGAAATTTACATTTATTGTGCCCTTGTCCCAAATATGGTCAGTACCAAATTTGAAAAGAATTGGACTGCGGTGGTTTCAAAAGAAGAAGTTAAAAATGCTCAATTGTAAACACTATATCATCAGATGACATTTTTGGCCCCACCCTAATACCACCCCCCCCCCCCCCCCCCCCCCCCCCCCCCCCCCTAAACCCTAACCCTTAGGGTCAGCGAAATTTTACAATTTATAATAGAAAAACTCTCTGCTCGCATTTCCCAAAGTTCATTTAGTTTTAAATTTACTATTAATAGCATTAAAAAGAAGATGTTTTCAATGTTTACACATATACACTATGTACCAAGTTTCCCTTGCCCTGGGTCAGAACCCCTACCCCGGGGATACCAAATGTACAATTTTTGGTAGAAGGCCTTCGCTGCGCTACATCACTACGCATTTAGTTTCTCTCAGGCATGTGCGGCTGTAAGAAGGAAGCGATTTTTTTGAAAAATGGTTTCACTTTTTGGGCAGTTTTTGCCCCACCCCCCAGGCCCCAGGGGGCAAGAGACCTGAAATTCTACAATTTATGTGGCCCCTGTGTCCCAAAGATGCCTTCATTAACCAAATTTGAAAGAATTGGACCAGTAGTTATCAAGAAGAAGTTTAATAATGTTCAATTGTCTAACGCACGACGCACGTCGCACGACGGCACAACGCACGGTCGCACGACGCACGACGACGGACGAAAAACCGATTGCAATAGGTCACCTGAGTTTACTCAGGTGACCTAAATCTGATGTGTGTAGAATAATAATAAACAGAAAGATACGAGACAGAAAAGAGGAAAGGATCATCATTATATTTAGTCATGGCTCAAGTGATGGGGGGTTTTTTTCTGCGGTTAGGTGAATTTTGCTGAATGTACTACCAATACTGCCTAAATGGTTCAAAATGTTTTTCGCAGAAGACTGCAACGATCTAACATTGTGTTCATTCGACAATTTCAAATTTCGTGGACTCTTTAACATAAACATTGTTAATTCTGTGGAACCTATGAAATCTATCGTAAATAGCTCTTTACGAGCTACGTACGTTCTCTGTAGCTTGCATTGGGGGTGGTCTTTCCTAGAATGACTCGCCCACCGCGAGTACCCCCCAGTTCAGATTGACGCATTTTGTCGCGGGATTTTTGCACACGGGCTGTGCAGAATCCCGTCACTGTGGAGACTACCGCTGAGGGCATCTCAGGCAGGAAGAATTACGCCATACCAGCGAGACAACCATTAGGTGAAGCCAACCATTCGAGGGAAACCGCGGCTGGATTGTGTATTAGTACTGAACTAAAATACTCTTTATATCCCTACTTTTTTTTTTTTCAACCTTTTATATCAATCAGTTTATTTTCGATTTGAGTTCACTATCTTGGTATATTCAGCAAGGATTTAATGTAAATTAAATGTTATTACCTGAGAGAGTCAACTCTCTCCAGGTAAACTTTTACACCCATACATTTATAAATATAGTCATCGCATTTGCATCACATTCAGTTGATTTTCAAGGCCCCAATTTGGGCCGGAACATTTCGGCCCTTCCCTCCCAAAAAATTGTCAATTTTTTTTTCCCAATTTACCTAAGATAAGAAGGAAAACTATTAAAAAAAAAAAATAAACATTTCATTTGAAAATATTCATATTAGACCTTAAAAGTTAGAAATAGAAATGGTTGATTTTAGATAGAATAATGGAAAATTTATAGAAGGAAAAAGAAATAAGATCGTGTAACAAATAAAGGCAATACTAGTTTAAAACTAGATTATATGTACGACAAAATTGACATTCTCTTTTACACTGAAATATCGACATTTTTCCCAATTGGAAGCCACAGGACCCTTTGTAAAAATATAGAAAAAATCATGGACTTTGTTACTTCTTTCTCATATCATAATTATTTCAGCAGCTGTTCCAGCCATGAGTTTCTTACTGTTAAATATGTGAAGGAGGTCATTTCACAAAGTTAGGCGCCTGTTCAGGAAACGGCTTTGCCGCCATTCACCATACTATTAACCGGCGTGGGAACGTTACAACCTTGTCAACCAAAGCCAAAAATTGATAATTTATCATTGTAAAACTACATTGTTTTGGTGGAGAAATGATCCATTCGTCTGACCTCGGACGATTTACCTTACCTTCGTTAAGGTTAGAGTGGACGAATTGATCCCACCGAATCTTGATCCCGATCGGAATATTCCTTACTTTTATTTTCAAGTTGCTGTCGAGGTGCCTTATTTTCTCAGCGATCAAACGTCTGTTGGTGTAAGTACTCAAAGTCTGTTTGTATTAATATTAAATCAAGATGTATATTTATTATCCAATCTGATGAAAAGCTTACGGGATGAGAAGTCATCCCATAACCCAAACTCGGCCATTGACAAGGTGTCAATCGGAACTCAGGAACGACATCTTTGTTTGTTTTGCACTGGACTCTTTGGCTCTTATTGTCGAGTGCACGAATACATTTTCGGAGTTGTTCCAACTGAACAAAGTCCTCTCCCAACCTCGGCTTCCACTACTACCGGCTGCGTCGTAAATCTCACTTCGGTGCTTTCTTCCGGAGGGACAGCAAGAACTCGACACGGCAGTTTTGCTTTATTTTGTTTAATTTTGTGTGTTTATCGGAGACTATCATCCTCATGGACGATGTGCTTCGTATTTTGGGTGTAACCACCTAATCTTTAAGAAGAACGTGCAGGATGTATAGATTCTTTGTAAACCAGTTTAGCGCAAGAAATGGGAGAAAGTTATGCAGGTAAATAATTTGTGTAAAAAATGTCCAAAGCATTACGCCTGGGTTCCACGGACAACACACTCCCCGCCGTTGGTCTTCTCCCGTGGGTTTCCACATCACGCGGGGAAACTCCTTCGTGGCCTCGGAGTTAAATCCGCGGCAAGATAGCCACACCGGAGGTACACCCCCCAGTAAACTGGTCCTGTTGATTTGTGCAATACAGCAAACAACAAGGTAAGGGTTAATTTGGTTTTTCACAAATGACGCCGATTTCATTGTTTCATTTGACTTTCTTTGTGCACGCAGATATGCCATTGTTGCGTAATTGTTGCGTCGCACGAAGCTCGCGCTTCTTACTTCACTGTGTCCGTACGTAGTGTAATAGATTGTGACGTCATATGTTTAGCGTCGTTGTTGTTTGAAGATAACTCTCGGCATTAGACGTGAAATGAACGATACAGCCCGAATCCTGGCTCGTCAAAAATTGGCGCTTACCTGTGTACTTGAGCAATCGACTGGTACCCTGAGAGAACGATACACAACAGGGTACCAGATTTACCCCCCAGGTAGCCAGACGTTTCGGCCCATGGGACACTTCGGCCAGACACTTCCAGCACAG
>CAJDSM010096243.1:89-11865 GCA_903981925.1 Ostrea lurida
ATGCCAATAACTACTGTGGTCTCAGACGCCAGAAGTAAGAAAGATCTAAATTTCAATTTTTTCTTCAGCCCATAGTTGGTTTTCGTCCATGCTCTTGCATTTTGTCTAGATTCTCCGTCGAACGTTACAATTTGCTTTCGGCTTATATTTGCATACTTGATAAAGTATATTATGCAGTTTCTCACTACATATTATTGTAGAATATGGGTGAAAAATTGAATTGGGACCAGATGATCTATAAGTCCATATATTTTTTTGTTGTATTTCAAATAACAATCAGGGAGTTCTGGTCATATGGCTACCCCCAAAAGGGTAAGCTAATACTCGTGTCATAGTATCGGAATTCGCCGTGGGCTTTCACATTTTCGTATACATAGTTACATGTACTTGCAGTTCCTGCGAGATTAGTAACAAACTCTCCTACAGAGGCAGAAAAAGTCAACTAGGGCATCGCGAGAGCGAGTTACGTTTCAACTGTCGATAATGTGAACATGCGTCCTGCTATCCGCGAAAATTACACCCTTAATGAGTTATACTTGAATACCAAAAGGATAAAAAATACCGCGAACACAATGTTTAAGCCCTGCAAAATCTGAAATGTATTATGTGAGACACTGTCTTTGGTGAGTTCAATTCCTATGATAAATTGACGCAAAAAGGTGTCTAGAGGTAATTGGTGGTTCCATTGAGCTATTTTATTCCGCCACTATTATACAATGCCTTCCTCCAACTGTCACCTATCTTTCTTTGAGTCCCTGTCCGGAGTTTTGCTTTACATGGTGGGGGTTGCTAGCTGCATCAGAAATAAATTACCGTTCTAAAAGCGTGGTTCCAATAGCCGAGGAGATCCGACCTACTAATGCCAGATATGAATCCGCCTGTGGAGAAGAGAAATAACAACGCATTGTCGGTAGTGAACGTTGACACACTAACAGGTTTGAGAACCCATTACTGGGAAACCACAATAGGTTCCTATTACTATTCTGATTTAAAATGCTACGAGTAGGGAAGCGGGTTGGAGGAAAGTAGACTCTGACGTAGCACCATGAGATTATGTCGCAGATGATGGCTGACTGAAAAAGTCGACGGGGCGATCCTTTCGAAAAAGAAGATCGTAAAGAATGAAGGCCCTCTTGTGACAAAGGTGTGGACACAATATAAGGATCCTCCGCTCAAAGGCCACAAAGCGCTGGGATCGTAAAGGCCGTGAGAATTCAAAGAGTCGGAGAGAATCTAATATTTACCTGCAAACTATCCGAAGCAGGCAACACCAGGCTATATGTTGTATTGTTCGGGCCGTAATTAAAGAAAACACACCTTGCTAAATGTTGATCCTTGAATGACATTGAACTTGAATTCTTAACCTAATTAATCTCCATCAATGTTAGGTTTTTTCGAAGGAATATCCTTCATTTGTGTCAGGTGACTAAAGCTATGTGAAAAATCCCTCTATGTGATGACTGATCTATATATGTCACCTCATTTCCGTCGGCGCTACCCTGAAGGTGAACCGGGATGCTCACATAAAACATAGTATAAGGAAAATCAACAGGAAATCTGCAAGAGGATAATAGTTCCTCATTGGTCTATTACGGAAAGTGTCAGAGGCAGGGAATAAACCAAATGGCAGACTTCTAATCAAAAGAACGAAATGGCGTGAAGGAAAAAACAGTTGCAATAAGTAAACTACCAGATTCTGGGTTAACCGAATACTGTAATTATAGTGTGTGACACAACAACCCCTCGTTATTTAAATCTGATGTTTTAAGGGTGTTAAAGTAAAATCCAAATAAATTGAGTTTGGTTCCAGGGACACCAGTATTAGATGACTTTTTCATTCACGTATGTGATAGCTATACGCCAAAAGCAAGACTATGATTTTTACGATAATCTCATACTGAGTAAAAAAACACCCCCCACATATGGCTCCCGCGAAGAGAACCTATATAACATATAATCAATCTAAGAAAAATTTGTGGCCGACTTAGAAATTTGCAAATATGTTTTGTTTGTGTGAGCATAATTATTGGCTAACAGATTTTGATATGCATCAAAATAATCTTGATTATTAGCACTAGCGAGAAACACCGCTATTGAGTGTATTCAATTCGTAGAGAAAAAAAAAGTATCACTTTAGTTTCTGTTAAGCGAAATTATTACGGAGAAAATCTTTACGCGAAATAAAGCGTAATCAACGCCGGCGAGATAATTAATATGCGGCAAATCAGTCAAACACGAAGAGTAAATCTGACTGAATGATAGTCATTATTAGCCGAATTTAACCGCGAACTGCATCGCGAATCTCGATGATAATTTCGCGATTAAACGCGTAACGTTCGCGAAATTAACGCGATATTCAGAGAATATATAAAGCGACTCCAAAAGTCAATAGGCCTAAATGTTTTGTTATTACCTCCACATTATGTGGAATAAAGACACGAAAAACAACAATTTGCTATGATATACGCGTATATCACATTGTGTAAACTGCATGTACAGGCAAATGTAATAAAAACAATACGGATTCACTGTTTTTTCTCTACTAAATGGCCACAATATTTCATCTGGTCAGGCGCCATAAACAATTAGTTGTGTCCTTCATATTGAGGGAGTCAGTGCTGACTCTCGAAATTCCACACATAAGTTCTAAATTCTGGTTTATTCTCTCAGATATCCAAGTATTAGACATTAACTATGTAACAGATCATACAGAATTACTTAAATGGCGAGTACTGGAAAACCACGAATCCTCTGACTGTGGCGGTCCAATAGAGTTTTCCAAGGCCGCTACCCGCGCACCTCCCGGGCGCATAACGGGATTAAATTGCGTAATTGATCCATCTTGTGTTAATATTAATAATGAGTGATGAATAAAGATAGTAGGGATATAGAAACATGTAATATGCCTAGGTTGATGTATTTATTACTCTTGCAGATGTAAAAGTCTACCTATATAAGGGAAATATAGCTATAAACAATAAAAGTCCAAGCCCATTGAGTGACCTACCCATAAGACATACAGGACGAAACCTATGTGAGGAGAAAACCCTAGTTAATTGCATAGAATCATAGAAGGCGACGACAAAAGGTGTGTCCGTGATTTATCACGAGTCCAGTCGCACACGCGATCGCCCACGATATGATCACACCATAGGGTGACGATATTGTCGTACATCAACCGACTTGACACAGTCAGACACAGCAGAGAGCAGTATTGCTCCTCGGAGTGATGAACCGATTCTCGGTCGCTGTCTATATATAAGTGATTCCGTGGCCGAAATATGCTATGCAAAATCAATTCGACTTCAGGAAATTGATCCGTTCGCGTATCTTTGGCGAAGTATTCCGCGTTAATTGGCGAAAGTGAGTTCTGGAGCGTTATTTTCAGCGGAAAGATTTCGGGTAAATAGACGCAAAAATATTTTTTTTTTTCCTCTACGGAAATGATCAATAGGGCTTTATATGTTACACAAAGTTAAGACTCGCGCAAGTGAGAAACGAAAAAAGAGTTCACGACAACTAATTACGATTGAGCCAAAATTATCAATTATACTAGAAGGCGTATGCAACAAAAGAATAATACAGTATCCAAAATGTTTAGTTTATAAAAAAAGAAAACATTATATACCCTGATGAGGTAGAAGACTCAACTTCTGTGAATGAAATTGTGTCTTGAGTGTCCTATGTGTTGCATGCTGCATTGAACAGCCCTCGACCGAGTAACTTCTCAAACGATGAAAGAAGCAAACTCGGGCATGATGAAATAGTAACACAAACACCTTGGCTGCTAGTGAAATAAGGAGTGTCCTGTGAGAATAAGAGAAACTACGAATGTTATCATCAATATGAAGAAGACAGCGTCAATGACTCATAAAACAGCTTTGACCGAAAAGGAAGACACACGAAATTAGCAACATCCCTGTACATTGTTTGGGAACAATAATGAGGAGGGGGCAAATTAGGTTAATTGATGTAAAATATTGGAAGGAGAAGGAAGAGAGAGAGAAGAGAGAGAGAGAGAAGGAGAGAGAGAAGAGAGAGAGAGAGAGGTTATACCTCAAAATGTCGCAACGAACCCCGCGGCCAGTAATGATTTTTTTAAATCATACGGACAGTGAATTGGTTACTAGAAAAATGGTTACGTACATAATTTAAGGTGAATGTTTACGATTGATCACATCAGCACTTTCTTATACATGTGATATTTATGTGAAGGCTTGGAAAACCTCTCATTTTTCGAATTTCTCCTACAAGCGACCTGTGTACATACTCTTTCAACGAATTTGTTCTTCGTAGGTTCTCGCAAAAATTTAAGATTCCCTTGAAATTTACGGTTTAAACATCATAAATTTGCCAAATTGCGCTATATTCAGTTCTCACAGGTTAAGAATATTGGAACAAGGTCGATTCCAGGGTTAGCTCCCCGACATAAAAACAAATTTGTCTTAGATGCACTCCAGTGAGGTTGAATGATGAAAATCATTTTTTATTTTCAATCCTATGGTGGAAGGAGGTGGGTAGAGCCCGACAGCCACCCGCGGGAAGGGATTCTAATTGAGAGTATATCAAAGAGAGACCCTTGAGTATAGATAGAACATGAAGTAAATGCTGTTTGTCCAAAATTTTAGATCACTCAGTCAAGAATGATAAATTTAGTATTTGGGGAATTAAGATACACAAGATCAATCGTGTATTAATGCCATATTGTTCGGCGCACTGGGCAAGAGTTACTATGCAAGAACGAGAGAACTGTGATACAAAGTTTATATACTTGATTCACAAGGATTCTGGTGGTAAAAAAGACTGAAGAAAGACAAAAGGAGTATATGTGAAGAGAGTGAAAACTACCACTATGATATCTAGTGATACTCTTTTCAAAGAGTATTCGAGATGAAACGACGGATAAGCTGCATTAGGCTCGTATGCGTTTCGTTTGGATGTCCATATAGGAAGCGAGAGACATCCTTGGTTGACTTATCTATTAGGTGACGGATAGCCAGAGTATTAATTTGGTGAATGCCGTGTCAGGTGCGTAAGTCACAGTCTATTTAGCAACATCTGACAAATAGCCTAGGAACGCTAGTGTACACATGGCTCGTCTCGTGACGAGAAGGGCACTGGGAATGTAGTGATGCACAAGGAATGACATACCAGACCCAGGCACATTAACGTTATTAATAAAGACATCTTCCATGCCTGACTCATTTTAAAGAACCAGGGTGCATTGAGCAGCGTCCCCTTGGTGGCTTTTGCGACAGGTGAGACACATTTCTAGGTCTGTCTCTTCTGCACAAAACACAAGGATGATACTCTGGATTCCAAACCTTTAAACTCAATGTGATTTTCTGTTATCTTTTTGAAACGCAGCATTTGACCAGATAGCATTTTACAAAATAACACGAACATTTGTGAAACAGATATGCAACTCAGATGTAACAAAAATGTCTATATTGCATACATTTGTTGAAATCAGTTGTTATTGTTACTTTATGTCATGTATTTGTTATATGCTCTTGTCATGCCCCATGTGGGCCCATTCTTATGGAAAATAAAAGTATTGTATTGTATTGTATATCTAATCCCGATTTTGATACATGACAATGATTTTCGATTTGATATTTATTTTATTTTGATTTAATATTGTTGGGTTTTTTTTAGCGTCCAATATGTAATGTGATGTGATAAAATACTGAAATCCATGCATCTGCCAAAAAATTATGTGAAAATGTGAGATTGACAAAATTTTATTATTTGTTTGTATTATGCGTATAATGTGTTGAGTCCTTAAATAAAATTCAATTCAATTCGATGTCCGGAGTCCATTACCGTGTACTTTCATTTTCGTATTGAAAGAGACGAATTAACTTTAATTATGATTTATGACAGTAAAGAAAGTTGTCAATATAAATAAATATACGGTACCATTTGAATGACAGATGCCGTCGTTTCGCCAAATTATGTCTCTTCAAGTGATGCTCAAACGAAATGTTGTAATAGATTTTTCTATATTCATGCGTTACTAAAAGAATTGAAAAAGCAAAGTTTTTATAGTTAAATACATTCTATATATGAATATTACATAAAAAACATGAATGTTTCTAAATGGTTTGCTTTACATGGTTTTCATAGTTAACACGGGATAAGATAAAATCTTTATTATCATAAGTCGTCATGTCAATAATTATAACAAAGAAGCACAGTCATATGCTCATGGGAACTTTTAGATCCACAGGTAAAGTATTTACGAAGTAACAATGAGAAATAACAATTAGATTAAAGTTTGTTTTTGGAGGCTGAAACATATGTCCCCCCCCCCCTGTGATGTCAGTTGAGTAGTTTTAAAGTAGTTGTGTTGAGGATGGCAAATTTCTAAGTTCAAATGGCCTTAACTCCCACAAAAATTAGGGGATCAAAAATTTCCCGATAATTTGCACAACTGCATGCATACGATGTCCTTGCTACATATCAAGTTTCTAAAAATTCGGAGGAGTTGCACTGACACGATTTAAGGCATATTTCTAAGTTCAAATTGGCATAAGTAATATTTTGGAAAAATTGAAATCGGGTGACTTTCACCTATACTCTTTTAAGAAATTTTCTTTATGTTATATTTTCTATGGACTCCAGATTTCAATAATACTCTTCTCGTCATCATTATTAAAAAAGGACATTTTTCTTTTGATGACAATCCGCTGTATTGAAGACATTCATACGTAAAAAGAGCGTGTGCTTCGAGCGTACTATACCAGTTTGTTCTGGAAAATAATATACTGCGTTTATATAACGGCATTTTATGAACTATGTGATTATTGGATTAGTGACCATCAATTAAGTGAACCTTTTCAATATGCCAGCACGTCGAACCTTGGATTAGTGTACTCATTATACTTTACCGACTCGATTATGAGTGTAGAGAAAAGTGGTTCAAATTTGCTTCGGTCTTAGTTTATATAAACGAAGTATGAAGTTTATAATTGTTAATGTATGTTCTCTTATTGTCTCATAAAGCTAACTCAAATGATTTTGGTGCTGAGAATTTTTTTACGTTCTGCCACTTGAAGTGTGGTGTACCCTTCGTATAATAGAGTAGGTCGTTGACGGGTGAATCATGAGGATCCATGAACACCCCCATTACATAAATACAATCTGAAAATTTTATTCCGATCGATATTGCATAGAGTCTGGTTTTATGTGAGTTCCGTTGATTTACAATTATGCTCGAAAGACAATTTCCAGATTTGACATGTATAAAAAGAATATTCAAGTTTTTGTTTTGTAAAAGTTCAATGTAAACAGATAATTTGATACCTCTAGTTTTCTGCGTCTCCTAATCTAGGATTTTTGTCATTTTCATGAATCCGAGCGAAAGGTGCTCTTATAATCAGAAAAAGAGGGGATGTGAACGAAGATGATAACGTGAATTGTCCATTGAGCTCTGGAAAAAATTGTATTTATATTCTAGTCAAAGAACTTCGTCACCGAGCCCAATCGGTGATATGACCTCTTCGGGTGATAGTATAGCTCGCGTTATGCTCAGCGTGTTTTCTTTAGTCGATCCCACAGAAACACTGTAGAGAAGAATGTCTCCTGTGAAGCCCATGAACAAACGATCATTTAATAATGCTCAAAGGGTAACTTATGTGAAATTGCAGTATCCTGAGAGTGTCAGTTGAAGAGTATGGTAGCTTACCTATTGCCGAAGTGTGGCACCAGGTGATTTTCTACTAGTGTACACCCTTCATCTCTACTGAATATGATATAGATTTTTATCACTAGCGGTTATATCGTTTTGTTGTTGGGATCCGCTCAGCTCTGACGAGGATGTGTCTTGATGTCGCCTATGGCATCAATCATATTCCCTACTCCCTCCTCTTTTGCGCTTTCTCCTCGCCTCCATGTTTCTCACTCTAGATTTTTGTTGTATGATAGAAGTCTTGTGTAATCCCGGAGCTTTAACTCTATACAAGACAGGAACCACCTTGCATATTGCTCTCAGTCGAAGGAGGAGAACAGTTAAGAAAAATAAACTCTGTGTCCTCTCAATGAAAAATTTATTGTCTGAAACACTTTGCTGTCATTGTAGGACGACCGCATCGTCGCACGCGCACGGTAGCGTACTTCTCGAGAATACAATACATTGTAGATAGATACCTATTATACTGCTCAATACACGATGTGCATCTGCATGCAAAAATCATGTCTCTCGCCTTTTTAAGACAATCTCGCGTAGGTATAATTATTTATAAAGTCTCTGAACACAGTTGTGAATTTTGGTTTATCGGTGTAGAAGTCTCAGGACAATTGTTTGTGGTACAATAATTACAAAGAAATATATTTTTGCTCTAATCCGACCCTTGCTGCAACAAGTGTGCTTCTAAAATCACAGGGCTGAAAATTCGTCGTCAAGTTCGCTATACGATTCTGGATGTTGTGATTTACTAGTAATCGATACTCAGGGTGACCGACTTCAAAATGAATTAACCAAAAACAACGGATAGCCTTTACTTCATAGACCTCTCGGCGACAACTAGCATTGCTGCAATAAGACTTATCATATTTACATCTTCTTAGAATTCGCGAAAAAGTGAAGGACTAGGACCTCCGCGAGGTTATAATATCAATCTCTCAAAGAGTTTCAGAAGGTCCGGCTGCACATAATTCGAGATATCAATTTGTTAATTTCAACGAAATGATATAAAGATATTCTACGACGTGTTTTACGATAACGGTCTACATATCTTTTAACCATAACTTCGCTAGATATAATTTATTTAAATTCTAAACTGTGTTGTCGAGTTCTTCGTGGTTCTCCTATTCGTCATGCAACGTTCCGATAGTCTTTATGTGTTTAAGACAGATAATTTTACCAATGTTAACAATGTTACACCCCGGCGTATGGTGTAAGTACTAAAATACTGTCATTCATTCTTCACTTATTCGATACGCAGAGAGTAGGTTACTTAGGATTTATAAGTAGTGCCGAGTTCTTGTCAAGTGCCAGATGCAGGCCTACTTACAGACAATATAGTATAGACAGAGCGTCTCTCGCATTACGGACGTCGACGTTTACGAGGATACCAAGTGACAATTGTCTGTTAGTTTGCATGATGTGTGGTCGTACTCAAATAATCTATTAATTTTCATGTGTTTTCAAAGGTTGATAAATACCTACACACGTCGACATTGACGCTCGGAGTGCGTGTTCCTAGATTGTGTGTGTTGTTGCAATGTCGTCCATTTTGCTATTAAGCCGTTTTTCTCGATCAACCTAGTGGATTAGTTGACAACTGACTCTGGTATCTCGCTCTCGATGTACCCTGATCATATCGAAACTGTGTGATCCTTCCAGTAGAGGTTGGAAGACGTCGTGCGGGCTGTGATCTAGACTACGGTAGCAAATGTGGTCTCGTTCACTCACATACCCGGTCTAAGGGCATAGCACTGACTCTCTCTCTCGCTTCGTTGTATGTCCCATTGCATCCGAGTCCAATATGTTTGTTGACGCTGTATCTCTTGTTGTTTTCTCTTGGATCTCGAGTTTACGAAGAAATTTGATCAAATCAGACTCGTTTATTCATGAGTCCTCCTATATACAGTTTATCAGATAGAGTCAAAAAGCAAGTCATAGGCAATCAATGCACCAGTTTCTAGAATATATAGGAGCGACATACCGGGAGAAGTGTATGAGGTACAGGATAGACTAATGCAGTAAGGCTAACCAATTCTGTCTTGACTAGAGCTTCACATAGTTTCTCTCTGCAGTGGATTATCCCTTTGTGTGTTAAAAGTATCTAATGTTCTAACCGAGCTTTGCATGGTATCATTGATTTGTTTCTCGTTTCTTTGTTATGTCAGACCACTTATTCATGTGAGTTTAGATGTTATCACGACCACTTTTGTAGATTTGTGTTTGTCTTTGTTTATGCATATTAATCATAGATTGCATTTCATTCCACATTAAGCAGATATTTACTTATATCTGATTGCAGACTATCCTACGCATAGATCATCTGTACTCTTTGAGCATGAATCAATCTCATATAAGGGCCATCAAACTCATTACGCTAGATGGTTATATCTAATATCAATTGATTATATGGGATCTTTTTTGGGACCTAGACACAAATCTACTTATTGACAATTTTTAAGTAATTGATCAAAATTATATTTGCAGATGATCCCCGTGACTCGCCTCTGTGATCATATAGTCAGTGATATTTTATGCCCAAATAATTGGGTCGCTAAGGGCATTAGTATTAGACATGGTATAAGTTATATGACGATATAAAACTGTGTCTAGACTCATAATATATAAGATCACGAGTCACTATAATACTCAATGATATACCAAGGGACCGAAATGATCGTCCGCCATGTACTTTAACGATCCTCACGACAACTATTTACTTTTTGTAGAGACTTCCAAGTGTTGAAATCAATCTTGCGAGCATGCTCTGTATTTGTCGACAAAGAATGAACAGTAATTGTCACTATAAATCGCCAATAGAAGTGGAAAGATAAATCAAAATATGGTCAGTGAGTACTATTCTTACCCAACACACAAAGCTCAAGATGATAACTTTGCTCTATTGAGATTTGAAAAAATTATTCTAAGAGAGAATCTCTGTCTGGTGCAACTAATTTACTCTGAATACAATCAACTCAACGTTATCGACTATTTATGACTCTTTTATCGAACCAATGAATTTAACATTCTGAACGACTTGCCCACCAGCATCGTATCTCTCTGAATATAAAATACCATAAATTCGATCTATTATTGGCTAATATCATATCTTCTGTCAGATAGTACTATTTCTGCGTTATTCATATCACAATATTTTGAATATCATATGGACCAAATAATTACGGAAAATCATAAAATTTTATTTTTTTTTTACTCTAGTTGATCAGGCCATTCAAAAAAGTATTTTTGTTAATACTCCACTCTGATATCTACACACAATTACTTGAATTGTTTTGATATTAAAGCAATTGCTGGAGTTCCTCGTGACAATTGCTTGTTGTTTTTGGTGCACAGGTCTTCCATAATTAATTCCAATGGGCATACGAATTGTGCTCCTAACGATCCATTTATATCTTTTTGAGGCAGAATTCATTCAAAAAGTGCTTCTACGATGAAAAGAAGAAAATCTCTAGCGGTGGCCTTTCAACATTCTTTCGATATATTGATTGACGTTTTTTATTATCAATCATTATGATTTCCATTCCATATTTTGATTCAACTATTCCTTTTACTAGAAATTAAAGGGGACACCAACAGAGTACTTTGTCCAGTGTCTGGTTGTGTTTAATCTCTGTATCTATTAAGGAAATAATTTTTACTACATTTATATTTGTCATTAGACTGTGACATGTAAACTCGTGCAAACTACAGCTACTCTATTCACCTTTTATATTATAGTGTCTCACCACACAGGACCCGATTTCAGTGGTTCGTATCGGTCACACTGTCCCGTTTCCGCCTACTTTGTCCAGTCGATAGAGAGCAATGTATACACATTCGCACCAGCTTTGTGTAGCTAATGGTTGTGTGTACTGTCTCATGTGGACGAATTCTTGAAATGCCCGTCATGCTCTATTTCTGTACGGAGTTTAATGGTCGTTTGAACGTTAGAAATTTGCCCTTAAATCTTCCATGAATAACCTTGTCTTGCGAACTCCTCTAAACCTACTGATCCGAATTTTGTAGGCAAGACATCAATGTAGTTTGGCATATTATTGTTGAAATTTTGATCCGCTAATTTTTGTGGAA
>CAJDSM010096268.1:75-14142 GCA_903981925.1 Ostrea lurida
CTTACGTATGTGATCAGCACTTTAAACACAAGTCTGCCTTACACGGCAGCAGTTTGAGTGTTTGAAGTACCGGAATATGTTTGCTCTGTAGCATGTTTTTTGTAAGACAACGTGCAGCTTGTCTGTGAGCCATTTGTAATCGGCCCTGCATTTGGCAATCGAGGTATCAGGCCACAGTAGCGGAGCGGCCTTGTGGTGTCGCAGACTGGCGATATCGACGTTGCATTTGAATGAGCTTTGCATACCGTTCGTCTTTACCCTTGCGAGATTTCCTGACTGTTCTAGTAACATCCTCTCCTACCACGGAGCTGACTGGTTGCTATCCAATGATCAAGTCAGCGCCAGAGCAGCACCAGGTTTTTAACAGTAGATCTAGGTTAATATTGCCTACCAATCTCTGACGGGATATTCCGTTAAACGGCACTGGTTGTGGGAACTGGCAATCACCATTATTTCCAGTTACCATCATCAAGTTTGAGGTATTATGACAGAAAGAACACAAAAGCTAATCATAAGACTGCAGTCTTTGATAGTAATATGAGTAGAATACCCGTTAATTGCGAAATTTTATGACGTGAAATTACTTTAAACAATCTCAAATGGTAACGCCAGAGGGCTGTAAGGTAAGTCATAGAACCCGACAAAAATGTTTCTCAAATTGTTTTAATTATAATAATATCATGTTAGTTATCATTTTCAATCTATTGTATGGATTTGCAAAGTTTGTAGAGGCTAGGAATGTCAAGATTCAATGCATTCGTAAAATCTTGATCAAATCAAAACTTTCACTACATGTAGGGTGTCACGGACATCCATATAGAACTAGTGAAGGTTGATTGAATACATTAAAAATGGTGGAATATACAAATGACTCTTTTATCTTTTTTTCGCGAAGTAACAAGTATGAAACGTAATCATAGTCCAAAAACACATACAAAATCGAGTGTAGGGAACACGGACTTTCGACGAAAGCGAAGCAGGATCAGGTGCCATGGAGGGTAAGATCCTCTGCTGACGGTCACACCGCCGTGAGCTGTAGTCGAAAAAGTAAACGGGGTTACCGTCGTCAAATTAGTATGAAAATGACAGTCTAACAAATGGTATGAAATAAATCGTCAACATAATTAGTGATACTTTGTAATCGCAAACAAGGTATATAGGGACGTAGAATTTGCGAAATGATGACTTTAAACGAGATTCGTTATAATCCTGCAACATAACTTTTTGGTAGTAGTTGCCTTCGCTTTAATAAAATGTTAAAGAATTAACAATCAGTTGGGAGAGGGAAAAGTAGAACAAAGCCCTCCTCCGGGTGCAGTTCACCCAAAAAATTGACTAAATCGGTTTTCAGTGATACTTGAAGCTGAAACGGCCATTCATCTCACCTTTTGCCGCATTGCGCACTTAGTAGCATTTCGCGATTAGAAGCACGGGTTCCATGCTCAGTTCTGCAGCTACCCGAAGTGAGTCGGCATTATCCAGGAAGTTTCAGCGAATTGATTTTAGGCTGATAATCGTCTAATTTGCTGAAACTTTTCTGGAAATAACCGTAACGCCGATCTCCATGCTTGCCTTATTCACTGCACATCTCTCTCAGCGAGCACTACTACAAAATGCCAGCTTGAAAGGTAAATTGATCTGCCGTCTTCTGTACCATGCTCAAAACTTACCAATTCAATCACAAGAGCGATTCACTCAAATGACACATATTAATAATGTAATTACGTATAAATGGCGAAGTAAAAAGTATAAACGTAATCATTAGTCAAAAAAACACATACAATATATAGGGCAAACGGACCTTCGACAAAGCGAAGGCAGGATCAAGTGCCATGGAGAAGAAAGCATCCTCTGCTGACCGGTCACACCCGCCCGTGAGCCTGTGTCGAAACAAAGTAAACGAGGGTTACCGCTCGTCAAAACTAGTAGAAAATGACCTCTAACCAAATGGTATGAAACAAATCAGTCCACATATGACTTTAGTTGATACTTTGTCAATCCGCAAACAAAGTCATTAATAGCGACCCGTAGAATTTGCGAACATGATGACTTTTAAACGAGACTGTATAACCCTGCAACATCACTATCTGTGTTAGTAGTATACACCGTAATAAATATACGGTATGTAGCATTTGTACTCTTACAAGACAAGTGTTAAAGTAAGTTTTAAACAAGAAATGAGAAACGATCAAATATACATGTTGTACTACATGTTTAATCTAATGTTAAAACCAAGAGTTGGGCCAATCACGGACCCCTGGACACTCCAGAGGTGGGATGAGGTGCCTAGGAGGAGTAAGATCCCCTGTGACGGCTCCTCACCCCGCCACGTGAGCCCATAGTCTTATTGATCAGGTAAACGAACAGTCCCAGTCAATCAGTTTGGAAAAACTGCTTAGCACCTGGCTATGGACACATCAGACAGCATCATGGACTCCAATGGATAGGTTATCCTTGGTAAAACTTAAATTGTTTATAACGACCATAGAATTTACGAAATAATGGAATTATTGCAAACCTTTCTATACATGTAACACCTTTCTCATTGGTTGTAAAAGGGGAAAGGATAAATGCTAGCATCTATAACTATGGATAATTTGACCAGAGCATTTCAGCTGCTCACTACTAGAGGAGATACACTACCCCTAAAAATTGATGCCCCTGTAAATGACCTTACAATTTCAGGGAAAATTTTGAAATGAGAGTCTGATGCTATCATGTCAAATTAATGCTTTAATTCGTTAGCAGAATTTTTTTTCTATCTATTTGTTCATTTATCTATTTCATTTGCAAAAATCACATTTAGAAGTAGATATTATGCATGATGCATCTATATCTGATCTTCAATTATATTTGATTGAATTTATTAACTTTTCTTAGGAATATGCATGAAGTACGCTTCATCTCAACACCAGGTTTCGAAAAATGCAGATTCACATTCTTTTATAGAGACATTGGACGGATGTTTTGCGGCTGTTGTAATTGTTCCACGATGAAAGCTCTTTGGATGTTTTTTTTCTCTCGTTCACCCCCCTACATAAAAGTTGCTACAGAACGCAATCTAGGGTTTTGAATCGTAGTCGAGAGGGTGACGGATTAACGCAAACCTTTGCTCTTTCAATTTTTGACTGATTTTTACCGAGGTTGGACACCTCGTCATCTGTCAGCGTCCAGCAAAAATGGCCGCACAGCCGAATTTCACCAATTTTCATTGTTTTTCAATTTTTAAAAAATATTACAACTCTTACAACTCAACTCTAGAGGAAAATTGAAAAAAATAGCAACCTTTACCATTGAGATCTGTATCAGGATTGCGCCTAATAAATTTCAAAATGAAGGTAGAAATGATCCGATTTCTGATTTGTTTACTGTTTATTTCATGAACTCTAAAAATATAGTTTCATGGGATTGCATTGAGTGGAAAACCCTCAGTTTAAAACAGCATTGTTTTATGCACCCACTTATCCAACAAGGTAAAAAACCAGTTACATTAATATATGTAATGTAGGTACTTTATCAAACGATAACTAGTTTTAGTACTGAAAAGCTTGGAGAGAGTTGCCAGGAGACGCAGTAGCATTATGGGTAGAGTGTGTTTTTTGCACGTTGACGTATTGTGAAATTTGGAAGAAGTAACCAATTATCCGCTATGTGGAACCCGAACACACAAGTTTACTCGAGATTGCGCAGAGGTATAAATGGTCTAGCTGTGAGTGATTGGCATAATATCAGAATGAAATTATTTGGATTTGCAAAGAAATATCAAACGTGTAGTAATTCTGGTCGGGATTGAAAACTTGTTGAACCAAATCGAGAAACGGGTATGAGGAAATTTTCCACTGGTAGGGGTGTGTTTAAAATCGGAAGGTGTAATTCACTAACAGATCTGTGTGTGTTATAAAATGTACATTGCCACAATAAACAAACATTCAATATTTACTTGCTGATCAGCTTATTCGCCGTTACTCTCACTTTTTACTACTTTGTGGTTATGCAAACTGAAAAGAAACACAAGTATATATATGACACCACCATTTAAACAAAGGGTTATACAATGAGAGCCTGATCATGTAATGTTTCGTTTACGCAGAGCATTCTCAAGAAAGCTAGACGCTGATCCCACTCGATATCTTTTTTTGTTTGTTCACCTCTGTTTCAGAACTTTTTTAAAAGTACCTTGCATTCTTGATATGGATTGCTCGAATGGATACATTTTCATCCTGGGAATATTTTTCTAAATTCTTCCGAGTCAGACATTCAACCCTGGACCGCACAAACACTGAACTTTGTTTTCCAAATTATCTGATTTATGGTGTTCCTATTTATAATATATTGCACGTCCAGGTTACGCTTTATTGTTTCTAACTGTTTACCAAAAAGGACTGCCTCTAAGGTCACACTTGACTGGGCTAACTCCTTTCTACCCCCATGATGAAGTGTTCTGATATCACCAGGAGCGACACGCAGTTATTTGATCTTTAGCGCTGACAACTTCTGTGACTAACACCACGAACACGGAAGTAGCGTTGAAATATGCGGCGATTCTCGCGCGGGGTCCTTTTAGTGATAAGCTGAGATAGTCTTAGTTGTGGCATGGAAGCTTCGCCTCATGGACCCCAGTTATGTAGAGACTTTTATGATTATTTCAAGAAACAGCATGATTAGTTCGCTTCAGTGAGCGTAAAATTTCTTTTCATAACACTTACTCAACGAACTTGGCATTGTCTATCCATAGAACTTGACATCACTGTTTCGCAATCAATCCGACTTCGGCAGTGACCTAACCGGCGTTATTGTTGACACCTAGTGCGTTCTTTGTTAATCAAACACCAGTATGCACTCTATGACGACCAGCAACTTGCCCAGTCGGATGAGTAACGTTTATTTGAAAACCATTGCACGCGTCAACTGGAAACGACTATCATGCTGCCTTCTGTTCGACCATATGCATACTACCTGCGCACAGTGGAACTCACGTATTTACTCGCTCACACACTCCGCTCAGTCCTTATCGCGCGAACAGGACACCGAGCTCTACATTTAAACCCCCTCTCCGCGTGCGGAACCGACCTCCTTCACTCGCCGACTCTCTCTCTATCGTGTTCATGCGCTCACCAATATTGCCATTCCCACCCTTAGCTATGGCTTGGCCCCCGAAAGCGAGTAGAGATATAGCGCCCCCTCCCGCGCAACCCTCCTCCTCCCCGCTCCAACACTCTCTGCCACTCGACTTCCTTAAGACACACCTCTCCTCCCCACTAGTAAAACCCGCACCACCCATTCCGGATGTGAAATCCATAATAAATCAGAACGCGCTCGCCCTCTCCAATCCCGCGTCTCGCTCGTGCCTCGCCCACACCTTCTCATGCTTCAAAGATCTTCCTGTAAGCTCCTGTTTGATGAGACTTCTTCTTCTGGGTGGTCAACCCGGCCTACTCCCTCTCACAACCTCCTCTCTTGCAAGGGCCCAATTGGAAAGCCGACAAAATGACCCCGAATTGTCGAGCTACCAACGACCCATCCTTACCGACCATGCGCCGTGCTTGCCAAATAAGCCCAACTCCTCCTCCTCATCTCGCTCCTCCTCGTCCGCCCATAACGGCACCTATAATGACGCAAGCATCCAACCGCCGTCCGATGCTTATACCTTGTACCTACCGCTGGACCCGCTCCCAGCACCTCTCCGCTCGATCCTCCTCTCCTCCGATCGTCCCCTCTCCCACTTCCTCCTGGCAATGCGTCAATATGAAAGAGCCTCTCCTTCCCTGGAATGGAAGTTCTAGCACGCGAATGATACGCCATACTGGCGACCTCTACCACCTCCGCTGCCCCACCTCGATTAAGCACCACCGACCGACGAAACTCTCCTCTCACGCCAACCCTCGTACCCTCTCCGCCGGGCAGAAAGGACGGCCACCTCCGACCTCTACTCTCCTCTAACATAACGTGCTCAGACCGGACGCTCTCTCACCTCAGTCTGCCTCTATATAAAAACCCTCGCATGCAGCCGCACCCTCCAGAAGGGCCGCAAACGCCGAACACTCCCACATACATATCCATACTGCAGACCCTCACTCCTCCTCCACCAAAAAGCGAGCAAACACCCGCCCACTCTCCACCTCCAACAGCGACATCACACAACCGCTCCGCGTTATGAATTGCATACATTCCTACTCAATGAGACCCGCCATATCGTCCGTCATACGCTCGCTCTCTACGAGAATAGAAACTGAAGATATGAAGCAAGCCACCACGCTCTGAGACCTAATAAAGTCTTCTCCGCTTTATCGAAACTATATATGTGAAACTGCTCCAAGCGGCCACACACCAGCCGCGAACGTACACCCTCCCGCGCCCGCACCACACTGAGAACAATCATGGAGATCCCCTTCACCCAAAAAACTCGCTCTCTTTGAACCATTCGACCATTAACTAGATTCAGCTTGTGTTAAACCTGGGCCGCATCTGTCCCAGTGACAATCCTCGCCTACTTACCAAGAGCACGAACAACCATCTGCTAGATTCTCGTATCAACATACTCGCTATTCTAGAATCCTCGAAAATCCCACGCCCAATACATCCGACACGCACTCAGTGATCGATCTCATCCCAACCACTACCTTTAAAGCTGTATGGTAGAGAGCGAAATGAGAAGATCCCGGCAACACTCAACCGAAGAATCATCGACTGTCTTCACATTATAATGTCAAGTATTCCAACGAATCCCACGACTTTCTAACTACACATTTTGACGCTGAAACGCGCACTCACCCGCGACCAAAACAATTTCAACGTCTTACATCCCAGGCTCGTTGTAGATGCAGCTCCCGACACTTTCCTCCGACAACTGCCGGAACACGTTATCACTAACTATCATAAACATTGACACCAACTTCACCTAAGACTATCATACACACTACTCAAACCGCTAAGCCATATCCTCTCATACATGGAAATTATACTACTCTATGCCACGCCGTACAACAATTAAGATTTAGACACCCCACACTGATCGACCCCCGCCACCCCACCACTATACACCACCTCCACCACCAAAGACTCAGGCCTTATTGCTCCAGTAACCACGACACACCGGGACACGGACCCACCCTCGAACAACCAACACCACAGCCAAATTGTGACAACCCGCCTGTAATTCGATCTGTGAACCTATATACATTCATACGTTCTCGTGCCAAAACTCCGTTTACACACCAGACAGCAACACCACTGATTCCCAACCAACCCCCACACCACAACCCCCCACGCACACCACACCACCACCCACACCGACGCTAACTTGATCAACCACTTATGCTGCATCTTGTCACCAACCAGGCTTAGTCCTACTCTCACTTCATAAATACTATAATATCACTTGTACTTCACTCACAGAAACTTCCCTCCCAATCAGACAGCGCCAAACTCTTATACCCACCGTCTATCTCACCTCTGGCCCACCACTGCGCCACTTATCTCTTCGAATCCGGCCACCCACCCCACCCCACTCCCCCCCCAAAAAAAACCTCTACTACGCTGCTTCCATACGTTAACATTTCTAGCGTCTTGTTTGACTTCTCCTCCTTCCCTCTTTTTACTCGTCGTTTCGGCCCAGTCAACATACTAAACACACCCTGGCGACACCAGTAACAAACACAACGTCATGAACACGTATATCCAGTAGGTCCAACAAACCACACAACTCACAAGAAACTTCGAGTGTCTAGCGGTCAACAGCGGACACCCTCTCGACGAAAACGCTGCACAGGCCAGGCATCACGTGCCCATGGAGGAGTACCCAGCATCCTCCTGCCTCCCGACCGGCTCACACACGCCGTGAGGCCTGTAGTCGACAACAAAGTCAACGGGGTTACCCGTCGTCAAAATCTAGTAGGGGAAAATCTTTCTGCGGGGGGGGAAACCAAGACAGTCTTTTAACAATCGCGTATGAAACACAAAATCAGATCAACACTCCATGCACTTCAGTGATACCCTTTGTCAATCGCACACCAAAGGGTCATTCATAGCTGACCACGTACAAATTTGCGAACACATGAATGACTTTAAACGGGATTCGTTCGGTATAAACCGGCCGCTCCGCGAACATCAACTCGATCTTGACGTTAGCTAGTTGCGCCTCCTCTTAAACAAAAATCATCGGATAACGCATGGCATTGCCCTTGCGGTATCGATCAACTGAGAGACAACACACCATAAGCAGGTGATAGTGTACCATTACTACACAAAAAAAGGAAAGTTGACCAATTGCAAGTCAAAGTCATCACGTTTATCATATAATTGTAGTCTGTCAGTCTTGCCATAGAGATCAAATATCTTTTGTCTTATGTTTTGTTTGTTGCTGTTTGGGCTATTTTTTGTGCCCTGACAAACAAGTGGTCAAACTAATACAAGTGTTACCGATTGGTAGATACTAAAGGCGAGTTAACATTGTCAAACGTAATATTAAATAAAAAACATACAAAAATCGAGTGTACGGCCAACACGGACTGTTCCGACAAAAGGCGAGGTGGATCAGGTGCACTGGAGGAGTAAGGCATCCTCTGCTGACCGGTCACACCCGCCGTGAGTTTTGAGTTTTTGTGTCTTTCTAGCCTTAGGTATACTACATGTTATGTTAGAGATTAGGCCTAAAAAGTTATTTTCTTGTTTTTGGCTTTTTATCACTTTTAAAAGTATTTCACAATAAAACAGCAAAAACCTGTTTGGTCGACACTACTGCTAAAAAACTTTATAAAGTAAACGAATTTCTGAAAATAAAATCTTAAAAGAGCCGCTCTTCTGATTTTTTTTGGTCTCAATTTCCTGTATATTATATGTTTTGAAAAGGGTTCTTGTCACCTGAGTAAATCCAAATATTCATTTTTTCTACATGTCTGAGATAAATTCCTGACAATACACAAATTTTCATTATGTAAAGGCAAAGATAACAAACAGTCATCAATCTCGTAAGTCCCAAATAGAATACAAAACAAGAGCTGGACAATCACGTAAGATGTTGTGTAAGATGAGTTGTGTACAACAAATTTCGGACAGACAGACGAATGATCGGGAGGACGGATGGAAAGACACACAGGATGAAATCCATTTTTAACCTCCAAACTTCGTTTGCTGAGGAGCATGGCAATTTTAATGTGGACTGAAAGCAAATGATGGTACCACGGTTTTTTGTCATGCCAGTTACACCAAACACCTCGTGTTTAAGTATTGTATTTCATAGCTTCATATAACAAATAACATAGGCCTTTATCTTGATTTCTATTTATATCTATATTTCGTCACACTTGATCTGAGGACTGAAGTGAGCTCAGCTTTTCTGTTTAATATCTCGGTCTCCGTCGTCTTCAACTTCTCCGGAATCGTTGGATCAATTTCAACTAAACTTCTTTGAGTAAAGGAAATGATTTTTAAATATATATTGGCGAAGTAAACAATGTGTTGAACGTAATCATAGTCCCAAAACATATAATAATATACAATGTCGATTGTAGGTCAACACAGACCTGCAACAAAAGCAAACGAAGGATCAAATACCAATGAGGAGTAAGCATTCTCTGCTGACCAGTCACACCCGCCGTGAGCCCTTAGTCAAAACAAGGTAAACGGGATTATTGGTCATCAAATCTAGTCGGAAAATAACAGTCTAACAAAGGGTGTGAAACAAATCAGTCAAAATACAAATAGGTGAAGGTAACATCGTGTTAAACGTAATCATAATCCAAAAAACAACACGGTAAAATATGAAGCACAATAATACGCACAAGCGGAATGTTTGTGAAAATATTACAGGAAATGTCAGCTGAAAAGAAAATTCAATACAGTTTTTGTTGGAGAGGAGGGGAGGACAATCCATGTCAATGTACTCTTCGTTGTAAGTATTCTTTACATTGAAAAGTGAGATCCTGATGTCCAATCATTTGTTTTGAATAGATAATGGTATTGAGATGTGATTGATCAAGGGGGGATGTGTCTCAATCTATACAAGCCATTTTAGACATACGGCTTTGATTTTCAAAACACCCCCGTTATATTTTCATATTTCTGAAAACCATACCCATCTTCTATTTCCATTGAAAATCTGAACCAATCATATATTTCAAATCGAACACGTGACCTGTTCATCATAGTTGCTGACATGTAAGTAAGACATACTGTAATATACCCGTTTGCAGTTATATTCGGGGAAATTATCATATAGTCTGAATACAAATCTTATTGATTAAAGGATGAATTTCAGACATAAATTCTATCCATTGACACGTAATGGTAGTGTAAAATTTATAAATTCACACCATTGGTAGAACAGATTGATACACTGATATATTACTTGTCAAACAGCGACCATTCTAGCGCACGTCGTGGTATACAAGATATAGGAAGCCCCCCGACTTTTAATAATCATGTGATACAAATGCATGAAATTGGTACTTAATTTTCAAAAAAATGGGTTTTTTGATTTGTTACTTTGAAGCAGCAAAATGCCCATCATTCTTATTGTGGAGAATGGCTATTCGATTGGCCTTCGCCACTTTCATAATATTCATAGAATGTACTAACATGGTACTTAGTCTATAGTCATTCATTTTTTCTGCAATATTATCATATCGCGCATACAGTATAGTATATTTCGTACTTTCTCCAATTTGTTATAAATGAATACATGAGAAGCATGCTAAATCTTACAAGCCTTGTTTTGTTTTTTTGTTGGATATATTTTTTGAGACAACTTAACCTCGTTTGGTCAAGTTTGTGTATAAAATGCGAATACAAAGTAATTAAACGTAATCATTAGTGCCAAAACACACAAAATCGAGTGTAGGCAACACGGACTCGACAAAAGCAAGGCAGGATAAGTGCCATGGAGAAGAAAGCATCCTCTGCTGACCGGTCACACCCGAGCCTGTGGTGTCGAAACAAAGTAAACGGGTTACCCGTCGTCAAATCTAGTACGAAAATGACAATCTAACCAAAGGTATGAAACAAACATCCAATATGACATTAGTGATACTTTGTAATCGCAAACAAGGTCATTTATGCGACCGTAATTGCGAATGATGACTTTAAACGAATCCGCTATAAATCCTGCAACATCCAATTGAGTAGTTGGCCTCGGCTTTATAAAATGTCTTCATACGCAAGGCATCTCTTGCGTCGAATTGAGCTGGAAAAACATAGACACATAAAAGTGAGTATAGTGGTACATCACTACATAAACAAATTGATTCCCAATTTAGTTGTTGTGTTAGGGACAGTTGTCCGTCATAGCGAATATTTAGCAAAGCTCTTCACAAAAACTTGTCAGAAAATGCTCTCAGAAACATGAAAACTCTGAGCTTCAAACTCTTATTCTATGAAATGCAAAAACAGAACTTTAGTGATATCTATGGTCTTCCGGGTCTCTGTCTTCCGAAAAAAATCACAGCATCACCAGGCACATTCAAAAATTATGAGGACTTTGTATATTTTGAGCAATTGATTACAGTTTATAAATGACGCATGATCGTTTTGATCAGCCAGGAGCTGGAATTTTTATTATTTAATAGAGGCCAGAGGAGAAAATTTTTATAAGGAATATGAGGTGGTCACATCTATTTACAGTACAGACACAAAATCCAAAAATGTTAAAATTCAATATCAAACACGCACATGCAATAACCCAAACAACATCACTCCTTTCAATACAAGAAAACTGATTTTATACAAAGCAGAAGACATATTACTGATATAGCGGAAATGCGGTCTTGATTTGAATTCTTGTAATATGCTACAGCAAGATAATGTCAGCTCACTGCGTCGCATCAAATCGTATCTGCGATCACTATGACTCACGTAGCTACCGTAATCAAGAAGGGATGGCGAATCCTGGTCATCAAATTAATTTATATGTAGAATGAACACAGACTGTCCAGGGCCGTGAACCAGGCATTTCCACTGGTACATAAGACTAAGGCAAGGAGTCTAAAGACGATATCAGCCCAGCTGGTACAAGGATTGTCCTTAGGGTTCAGGACAAAGCCACCGGAGCTGAGATTTTGTCATTTTCATTGGTCGTTGCCACTTAGCTCCCAGCGTGCTCACGACGACCATGGTAGGGGTCCGGGGCACGGAAGCTGAGAGGTTTTAGCATTTCTATTTTAAAATGAGTGGCTGCATTTGCACCCAGTGAACCACCAAACCCCTACTGGTTACGACCTTGTATCCGTTTTTGAAAATGTAATGAAAGTACTGCAGCAGCTCATTCAAGTACTCTTAGTTTCAGTTACATTTGTAAATTAATTCAATAGTCCATAGGATACCTTGTATGTATGCTCTCAAGAAAGACTTTTTATTGGTTTCACCCCCACTTTTTTCAATTTTTCCGACCTATACATTTAAAGTAAAATCATTCACTTGCGTGTCCTTCAATCTGTTGGTATTCCTATGAGTACTAATGTGACCCCTTATTGGCAGACTTATTTTTATTCATTATGAATCAAATTTGTTCAGAACTGTTCGGATAAAACAAAAACCTGCCGTGCCTTCAACCTTACTTATTGTTATATAGACGATTCTTATCAATTAACAATCATAATTTTCAACAATTATGTCCATTTGATAATCCTGACGAACTTGAATAAAAGACACCACAGAATCTACAATGTTCATATTGATATTTACTTAATATTAACTCTAATGGCAGACTGACAACTACATTATATGATAAACGTGACTTTGACTTTGCAATTGTCAACTTTCCTTTTTTGTAGTAATTTACCCACTATCACCTGCTATGTGTGTTATGTCTCTCAGTTGATTCGATACGCAAGGGCATCCATGCGTATGATGATTTTTAAAGCGAGCCAACTACTAACACAAAAGTTTATGTTGCAGGAGTTATAACGAAATCTCGTTTAAAGTCATCAATTCGCAAATTCTAACGGTCCTATATACCTTGTTTGCGATTACAAAGTATCACTAAGTCATATGTTGACTGATTTATTTCATACCATTTGTAGATTCATTTCATGACTAATTTGACGACGACGTAACCCGTTTACTTTGTTTCGACTACAGGCTCACGGCGGGTGTGACGTCAGCAAGGATGCTTACTCCTCCATGCACCTGATCCTCCTTGCTTTCGTCGAAGGTCCTGTTGCCCTACACTCATTTTGTATGTGTTTTTTGACTATGATTACGTTTCATACTTGTTACTTCGCCATTTATTTTTATACCTTACATATAGATATATGATGAATTTTTATCAGGTAACAATAAAAATTTTCCTCAGTATGTTCATATTGATATCCCGAAACTCGAAATAAAGGACACCACTGACATATCTGCTTCGTATCTGTATTTTACTATATATTGACTCTAATGACAGAACTGACAACACATTATTATAATATAAACATGATGACTAGCGTGCAATCATCAACTTCTTTTCATGTAGTAATGTGTTGCCACGTGTGTTTTTTTGGAATTATGATTACGTTTAACACGATTTACCTTCACCTATTGTATGCACTATTTGTTTCACACCCTTTTGTATGTTCAGTATGCGGTAATAACAATTTCTCGTTAAGTCATCATTTCGCAAATTTACGGTCGCTATAATGAACCTTGTTGCGATTACACAAATTATCACATAAAGCAATCGTCAACTTTCCCTTTCTATGTAGTAATATACCACTGCTATGTGTGTCATATCGCCAGTTGATTCGATACGCAAGAAGCATGCTATGCGTATGCGATTTTTTAAACGAGGCCAATACTAAACAAAAAAGTTGAAGTTTCAGGTATACACGAATCTCGTTTAAATCATCATTTCCGCAAATCTACGTCGCTATAATGACCTTGTTTGCGATTACAACTACATTAAGTCATATTGTTGACTATTTGTTTCATACCATTGTTAGACTGTCATTTCTCTACTAGATTTGACTACGGTAATCCCGTTTACTTTATTCGCTACGGCTCACGGCGGGTCACGTACCTCGCATAGGATGGTTCTACCCTCCATGGACCTAGTCCTACCTTCGCTTTGTTCGCGACCACCGTCTGCCCACG
>CAJDSM010096276.1:613-14410 GCA_903981925.1 Ostrea lurida
AACCTTTGGGCAAAAAAATACGGAAATTTGAACAAAATAGTGTTGATTGATTGATTATTTACTGTTTTTAGTCCCACCGGATATTTCACTATATGGAGACGTCACCAATGCGGTGCAGCGCTCAAATTTCGGCTCTAATGCTCGACACTCAGGGCTTTGAGCAGGGAGGATCTTTTTTCGTGCACACCTGCTGGTGACAACGGGACTCGGTTTCCGGTCTCAATCCGAATGACGCCTCATTTAGACGCTCTTACGACACGCAACTGGGGGGGGGGGGGGGGGGGGGGGGGGGGGGGGGGGGGGGGGGTGGGGGGGGGGGGGGTGCTGGGACCTAATCTACCCGGACCCCCACAAAATACGGAATTAAATGTTTCCGAAATATATGGAAAAATAGGAACCATATATAACAATGTTTTTACATAAAGATTGTTTCACAGAAAATACCATTTTACACAAAAATGAAGATTGTGAGATATCAACTAGGAACTGTTTAAATGTGTTCAAATGAACTAAAATCTGCTTTAAACGGAACGTATACTGCATATTCAATGTAGGTAAACAAAAACAAGGCTCGAACCTTGTTTACATAGTGATGAATTGTAGTGCTGTATCTCACTTGATAACTCAACAAATGAGTTCAATTTTTTCTGCCATTAGAAATACCTCAGTGAGCATTGGAAACATTAAAAATGGAATCTAAAATTTGAACAGTTTTTAGCTCACGTGTCCATCCCTTTAAGGCAAATTTATAAGTTCAAACAGGCATCACTCTCAAAAGAATTAGAAGATCAAACTTTCCCTTTGGAATCAGTAATTTCAGAGGAGTTGCGCTGACAAACTTTGTGACGTACCACGGACAGACGGGCCAAAAGAACAATATGTCTCCCCACAAAGTGGGGGGGCGGGGGGAATGATTAGTCCATACTCTTTAACAAAATTGGCCTCCACCTCCTTACAGCAATTACCACATTGCTTCTTCCAATATTTGAAATTTATTCAATATCAAATAACAATTTACAATGACAATAAACCTAATTCTGTATTAAGTGTTTTAACATTAAGTGAAAACTGAAATTGGGAACCATATCAAAAGGCAAAAAGTATTTTTCACTCATGTTTTAATATTGCCGTATGCTGTAAGTTCATCGATACCAGTATTGGTTTGTTATAAATGTATAAAATATAAAGTGGTCTAAAATAGTGTTAAAAACTTAACTCAATGATGTAAAGTACTGGTATATGGTTAACTTGATTTGATTCAATCTTTTTTAAATAAAAGAACTGGAAAAACGACACTTTTCTATTGCAAAATATAGGAATATAGGAGGATTTTGTCAAAATATAGGAAAATAAAGGAACTCCTGAAAAATAGGAAAATTAGGAAAATTATAGGAGACTTGACAGTGCGACGACGACGAGACAGAACAACCGGACAATTTTGATCCGAAAACTCACTTGAGCCTTCGGCTCAGGTGAGCTAAAATTGCCCCAAGTTTCCAATTATTTTTTTTTTTTTTCTTTTAAATTTCAAGTTTATTTATCATATACACCACACACATTCATTAACACATATGTAATACACTCATACTTAAAATATAACACATATATACTATTAACATACATATTACATACACATTATATCATATTACACTCAAAATTATTAATGTTGAAAGAATGATAAATATTTCATTTTATAAAGAAATTCCAAATGTAATCGCTCGATGCTGCACTTAAGGGTCTACACATACACACACTGAGAGTCCTATAGATGACCCTTCAGACCGCCTAGCTGGGAGAACAGGTTTCTCCAGTAGTATGCGCTTTATTTTTCAATAACAATATATATATATATACGATGAATTTACATATTACAAAGTATTGCATAGATTTTTCTATAACATTTATACTTAATTACATTTTACTATAATTTCAAAACTTTATATACCAGATAGAAGCCTTTTTGTTTTGATATGGTTCTGGATTGTGTGTTTCCCTGTTCATCTAGTTTTCTAAGTCTACAGTACATTTTATATCTAATATTTAAGAAGCACACAAAAGAGATGATACTTGGTTTAAAATTTGTATTTTCTGTTATTATTCATGGATGAAAACTATTATATATCTTAAGTTTTCCCATATAATATATATTATATTATATAATGTTTTTGTATAGGACTACGGGGTACGGCTGGCCTAGCTCATTGTGTCGTTGATTGGACCGATCTTAGCTCCATTATCCCTCAGTGTGGTGAGTAATTAACTCCCTTATCCCTCAGTGTGGTGAATATTAACTCCTTATCCTCAGTGTGGTGAATATTAGCTCCCTTATCCCTCAGTGTGGTGAAGTAATTAACTCCCCTTATCTCTCAGTGTGGTGAATATTAACTCCCTTATCCCTCAGTGTGGTGAGTATTAACTCCCTTATCCCTCAGTGTGGTTTGAATATTAACTCCTTATCCTCAGTGGTGGTGAATATTGACTCCCTTTCCTCAGTGTGGTGATATATTAGCTTTCCCTATCTCTAGTGTGGTGAATATTAACTCCCTTATCTCGTTGTGGGTGAGTATTAACCCCTTATCCCTCAGTGTGGTGCAGTATTAACTCCCTTATCCCTCAGTGTGGTGAGTATTAACTCCCTTATCCCTCAGTGTGGTGAGTATTAACTCCCTTATCCCCCGTGTGGTGATATTAATCGCCTTATCCCTCAGTGTGGTGAATATTAGCTCCTTATCCTAGTGTGGTGAGTATTAACTCCCTTATCTCTCAGTGTGGTGAATAGTTAGCTCCCTATCCCTTCCAGTGTGGTGAGTATTAACTCCCTTATCCTCAGTGTGGTGAGTATTAACTCCCTTATCCTCAGTGTGGTGAGTATTAACTCCCTTATCCCTCCATGTGGTGAATATTAGCTCCCTTATCCTCAGTGTAGCGAGTATTAGCTCCCTTATCCCTCAGTGTGGTGAATCTTACTCCCTTATCCTCAGTGTGGTGGAAGTATTAACTTTCTTTATCCCTCAGTGTGTGAGTAATTAACTCCCTTCCTCAGTGTGTTGAATATTAGCTCCCTTTATCCCTCGTGAAGCGAGTATTAGCTCCTTATCCTCAGTGTGGTGGAAGTATTACAACTCCTTATCTCTCAGTGTGGGTGAGTATTGACTCCCTTTATCCCTCAGTGTGGTGAGTATTAACTTCTTATCCTCAGTGTGGTTGAATATTAACTCCCTTATCCCTCCAGTGTGGTGAATTTAGCTCCTTATCCTAGTGTGGTGCAATATTAACTCCTTATTCCTCAGTGTGGGAATATTAACTCCCTTATCCCTCAGGTGGTGAATTATTCAACTCCCTTATCCCTCAGTGGTGGTGAGTATTAATTCTTATCCTCAGTGTGGTGAGTATTACTCCCTGCTATCCTCAGTGTGGTGAATATTAGCTCCCTTAATCCTCGTGAACGAGTATAGCTCCCTTATCCCTCAGTGTGGTGAGTATAACTTACTATCCCTCAGTGTGGTTGAATATTACTCCCTTATCCCTCAGTGTGGGTGAATTTAACTCCCTTATCCGCTCAGTGTGGTGAATATTACTCCTTAATCTCAGTGTGGTAAGTATTGACTCCCTTATCCCTCAGTGTGGCGAGTATTGACTCCTTATCCTCGTGTGGTGAGTAATTAAACTCCCTTATCCCTCAGTGTGGTGAATATTAACTCCTTATCCCTCAGTGTGGGAATAATAGGTCCCTATCCTCTTTGTGGTGAATATTAATCCCTTATCCTCAGTGTGGTGAATACTTAGGTTCCTTATCCTCAGTGTGCGTGAATATTAGCTCCCTTATCCCTCATGTGTGGTGAGTATTAAACTCCTTATCCTCAGTGTGGTGAGTATTAAACTCGCTTATCCTCAGTGTGGTGAATATTAAACTCCCTTATCCCCAGTGTGGTGAATATTGTCCCTTACCCTCAGTGTGGTGAATATTAGGTGCCTTATCCTCAGTGTGGGTGATTTAATCTCCCTTATCCCTCATGTGGTGAGTATTAACTCCCTTTTATCCCTCAGTGGTGTGAGTATTAACTCCCTTATCCCTCAGTGTGGTGAATATTAACTCCCTTATCCTCAGTGTGGTTGAATATTAATCCCTTATCCTTGCAGTGTGGTGAGTATTACTCCCTTAATCCCTCAGTGTGGTGAATTTAACTCCCTTATCCCTCATGTGGTGAATATTGACTACCTTAATCCCTCAGTGTGGTGAATATTAGCTTCCTTATACTCTAAGTGTGGTTGAATATTAACTCCTTATCCCTCAGTGTGGGTGAGTATTAACCCTTATCCCTCAGTAGTGTGAGTATTAACTCCTTATCCCTCAGTGTGGTGAGTATTACTCCTTATCCCTCAGTGTGGTGAATATCTAACTCCTTATCCTCAGTGTGGTGAATATTAGGTTCCTTATCCCTCAGTGTGGTGAATATTAGGTCCCTTATCCTCAGTGTGGTGAATAATTAGCTCCCTTATCCCTCAGTGTGGTGAGTATTAACTCCTTATCCTCAAGTGGTGGTGAGTATTAATCCCTTATCCTCGTGTGTGAATATTAACTCCCTTATCCCTCAGTGTGGTGGAATATTATAACTCCCTTTATCTCAGTGTGGTGAAGTATTAAGCTCCCTTATCCCTCAGTGTGGTGAATATTAACTCTTATCCTCAGTGGGGTGAAATATGCTCCCTTATCTCAGTGGTGGTGAATATTACTTCCTTACTTCTAAGTGTGGTGGCCATATTAACTCCCTTATCCTCATGTGGGTGAGTATTAACCTTAATCTCTCAGTGGTGGTGAGTAAATTAACTCCCTTCTCCCCTCAGTGTGGTGAGTATTAACTCCTTATCCCTCAGTGTGGTCGAGTATTTAACTCCCTTATCCTCAGTGTTGGTGAGTAATTAACTCCCTTATCCTCAGTGTGGTGAATATTAGCTCCCTTATCCTCAGTGTGGTGGAGCTATCTAACTCCCTTATCTCTCAGTGTGGTGAATATTAGCTCCTATCCCTCAGTGTGGTGAGTATTTAACTCCCTTATCCCTAGTGTGGTTTGCGTATATAACTCCTTAATCTCAGTGTGGTGAGTATTAACTCCTTATCCTCAGTGTGGTGAATACTTAGCTCCCTTATCCCTCAGTGTAGCGGACGTATTAGCTCCTTATCCCTCAGTGGTGGTGAATATTTAACTAACACTTATCCCCAGTGTGGTGAGTATTACTTCTTTATCCCTCAGGTGGTGATGTATTAATCCCTTATCCCTCAGTGTGGTGAACTTAGCTCTCTTATCCTCGGTGAGCGAGTATTTAGCTTCCTTATCCCTCAGTGTGGTGATATTAACTCCTTATCTCTAGTGTGGTGGGTAATTGCTCCTTATCCCTCAGTGTGGTAGTATTAACTTCCTTATCCCTCAGTGTGGTGAATATTAAACTCCTTATCCTCAGTGTGGTGAATATTAGCTCCTTATCCTCGTGTGGTGAAATATACTCCTTAATTCCTCAGTGTGGTGAATATTAAGCTCCCTTATCCTCAGTGAGATAGAGATGAATTATTACTCCTTATCTCAGTGTGGTGAGTAATAAACTTCTTTCCTCAGTGGTGAGTATTAACTCCTTATCCCTCATCGTGGTGAATATTAAGCTTTCCTTATCCCTCGTGAAGCGAGTATTAGCTCCCTTATCCCTCCCGTGTGGTGAGTATTTAACTTCATTAATCCCTCAGTGTGGTGAATATTAACTCCCTTATCCTCATGGTGGTAATATTAACTCCCTTATCCCTCAGTGTGGTGAATATTCACTCCTTATCCTCAGTGTGGTAAAGTATTGACCCTTATCCCTCAGTGTGGCGAGTATTGACTCCTTACCCTCAGTGTCGGTGAGTAATTAACTCCCTTATCCCTCAGTGTGGGTGAATATTAACTCCTTAATCCTCAGTGTGTGAATATTAGGTCCTTATCGCCTCAGTGTGGTGAATATTAACTCCTTATCTCAGTGTGGTGAATATTAGGTCCCTTATCCCTCAGTTGTGAATATTACTCCTTATCCTCAGTGTGGTGAGTATTAACTCCCTTATCCTCAGTTGGTGAGTATTAACTCTTATCCTCAGTGGTGGTGAATCATTAACTCCCTTATCCCTCATGTGGTGAATATAGGTTCCCTTATCCCTCAGTGTGGTGATATTAGGTCCTTAATCCTCAGTGTGGTGAATATTAGCTCCCTTATCCCTCAGTGTGGTGAGTATTAACTCCCTATCCTCATTTTTGTTGTGTGTCGAGTATTAACTCCTTATCCCAGTGTGGGTGAATATTAACTCCATTATCCCTTCAGTGTGGTGAATATTAGGTCCCTTATCCCTCAGTGGTGGTGAATATTAAACTCCCTTTTATCCCTCAGTGGTGGTGAATATTAGTCCCTTATCCTCAGTGTGGTGAATATTAGCTCCTTATCCTCAAGTGTGGTGAAGTATTACCTCCCTTTACCTCAGTGTGGTGAGTATTAAACTCCGCTTATCCTCAGTGTGGTGAATATTAACTCCTTACTCCCTCAGTGTGGTGAGTTCACTCCCTTATACTTCAGTGTGGTGAATATTAACTCCCTATCCCTCAGTGTGGTGGAGTTATTAACTCCCTTCTCCTCAGTGTGGTGAGTAATTAACTCCCTTATCCGCTCAGTGGTGGTGAATATTAACTCCCTTATCCGCTCAGTGTGGTGAAATATTAACTCCCTTATCCCTCAGTGTGGTGAATATCTAACTCCCTTATCCTCAGTGTGTGAGTATTAGCTTCCTTATCTCTCAGTGTGATGATATTTAGCTCCTATCCCTTAAGTGTGTGAGTATTAACTCCTTTATCCTCAGTGTGGTGGTATTGACTCCCTTTCCCTCAGTGTGGTGCCACTTATTAACTCCTTATCTCACGTGTGGTGAGTATAACTTTCCTATCCCTCAGTGTGGGTGAGTAATTAACTCCCTTATCCTCAGTGTGGTGAATATTAGCTCCCTTATCCTCAGTGTAGAGAGTATTAGCTCCCTTATCCCTCAGTGTGGTGAGTATTGACTCCTTATCCCAGTGTGGTGAGTATTAACTCCTTATCCTCAGTGTGGTGATATTAACTCTCTTATCCCTCAGTGTGGTGATATTAGTCTTATCCCTCAGTGTGGTGAAATAATTAATCCCTTATCCCTCAGTGTGGTGAATATTACTCCTTATCCCTCAGTGTGGTGAGTATTCAACTTCCTTATCCCTCAGTGTGGGTGATATTACACTCCTTATCCCTCAGTGTGGTGCATAATTAGCTCCCTTATCCTAGTGTGGCGAGTTATTAGCTCCCTTATCCCTCAGTGTGGTGAATATTAACTCCCTTATCCTCAGTGTGGTGAGGTATTAACTCCTTATCCCTCAGTGTGGTGAAATTTAAGTCCCTTATCCCTCAGTGTGGTGAATATTACTCCCTTATCCTCAGTGTGGTGAGGTATTAACTCCTTATCCCCAGTGTGGTGAGTATTAACTCCTTATCCCTCAGTGTGGTGGAAATATTAGCTTCCCTTATCCTCGTTGGGTGAATATTAGTCCCTTATCCTCAGTGTGGTGAATATTAACTCCCTTATCCCTGTGGTGTGAGTATTACTCCCTTATTCTCAGTGTGGTGAATATTAACTCATTATCCCTCAGTGTGGTGAGTTTACCTCCCTCTATCCCTCAGTGTGGGTGAAGTATTGACTCCCTTATCCCTCAGTGTGGTGAGTATTAACTCCTTTCCTCAGTGTGGTAAATTATCCCTTATCCCTCAGTGTGGTGAGTATTAATTCTTATCCCTCATGTGGTGAAGTATTAACTCCCTTATCCTCAGTGTGGTGAATATTAGCTCCCTTATCCTCAGTGTAGCGAGTATTAGCTCCCTTATCCCTCAGTGTGGTGAGTATGACTCCCTTATCCCTCAGTGTGGTGAGTATTAACTCCCTTATCCTCATGTGGTGAATAATTAGCTCCCTTTATCCCTCAGTGTGGTGAGTATTAACTTCCCTTATCCTCAGTGTGGTGAATATTAACTCCCCTTATCCCTCAGTGTGGTGAATATTAACTTCCCTTATCCTCAGTGGTGGTGAAGTATTCAGCTTCTTATCTCTCAAGTGTGGTGAATATTAGCTCCTTTCCTCAGTGTGGTGAATATTAATCCCTTATCCTCAGTGTGGTGAATATTAAACTCCTTATCCTACAGTGTGGGTGCGTATTAACTTCCTTATCCTCAGTGTGGTGAGTATTAATCCCTTATCCCTAGTGTGGTAGTAATTACTCCCTTAACTCCCCTCAGTGTGTGAAATATTACTCCCTTATCCCTCAGTGTGGTGAATATTAGCTCCCTTATCTCAGTGTGGTGAATATTAACTCCTTATCCATCAGTGTGGTGAGTAATTCAGCTTCCTTATTCTCAGTGTGGTGAATATTAGCTCCTTATCCCTCAGTGTGGTGGTATTACTCCCTTATCCCTCAGTGTGGTTGAGTATTAACTCTTATCCCTCAAGTGTGGTGAGTATTAATTCTTATCCTCAGTGTGGTGGTATTCACTCCTTATCCCTCAGTGTGGGTGAAATATTAACTCCTTATCCTCGTGTGGTGAGTATTAACTCCCTTATCCCTCAGTGTGGTGAATATTAGCTCCTTATCCCTCAGTGTAGCGGAGTATTAGCTCCCTTATCCCTCAGTGTGGTGAGTATTGACTCCTTATCCTCAGTGTGGTGAGTTTAAACTCCTTATCCCTCAGCTGTGGTGATTATTAACTCTCTTATACCTCAGTGTGGGTGAATAATTAGTCCCTTATCCCTTTGCAGTGTGGTAATATTAACTTCACTTATCCCTCAGTGTGGGTGAGTATTACTCCCTTATCCCTCAGTGGTGGTGAGTATTACTTCCTTATCCCTCAGTTGTGATGAGTATTAACTCCTTATCCCTCAGTGTGGTGATATCTAGCTTCTTATCCGCTCAGGTGTAGCGAGTATTTGCTCCTTATCCCTCAGTTTGGTGAATATTTAACTCCCTTATCCTCAGTGTGGTGAGTATTAACTTCCTTATCCCTCCAGTGTGGTGAGTTTAACTCCCTTATCCTCATGTGGTGAGGTATAAATCCCTTATCCTCAGTGTGGTGAATATTAGCTCCCTTATCTCAGTGTGGTGAATATTAACTCCCTTATTCCTCAGTGTGGTGAATTTAGCTCCCTTATCCTCAGTGTGGTGAGTATTAACTATTATCCCTGTGTGGTGAGTATTACTCCCTTATCCTCAGTGTTGGGTGAGTATTTATACTCCCTTATCCCTCAGTGTGGGAGTATTAACTCCCTTATCCTCAGTGTGGTGAATATTAACTCCCTTATCCCTCAGTGTGGTGAATATTAACTCCCTATCCCTCGTGGTGGTGAGTATTATCCTTATCCTGTGTGGTGAGTATTTAATTCCTTATCCTCAGTGTGGTGAGTATTAACTCCTTATCCCTCAGTGTGGTGAGTATTTAACTCCTTAATCCTCAGTGTGGTTGCATTTTAATTCCCTTATCCCTCAAGTGTGGTGAATATTTAACTCCTTATCCCTCAGTGTGGTGAGTATTAGCTTCCTTATCTCTCAGTGTGGTGAATATTTAGCTCCCTTATCCTCAGTGTGGTGCGTATTAACTCCTTATCCATCAGTGTGGTGAGTATTGACTCCTTATCCTCAGTGGTGGTGGTATTAACCCCTTATCCCAAGTGTGGTGAGTATTAACTTTCCTTATCCTCAGTGTGGTGAGTATTAACTCCCTTATCCTCAGTGTGGTGATATTAGCTTCCTATCCGCTCAGTGAGAGATGTATTAGCTCCCTTATCTCAGTGTGGTGAGTATTTAATCCTTATCCTCAGTTGGTGAATATTAACTCTCTTATCCTCAGTGTGGTGAACTATTAGCTCCCTTATCTAGTGTGGTGATATTAAACTCCTTATCCTCAGTGTGGTGAATTTAACTCTTATCCCTCAGTGTGGTGAGTTATTACTCCTTATCCCTCAGTGTGGTGAATATTCGCTCCCTTATCACTCAGTGTGGCGAGTATAAGCTCCCTTATCCCTCAGTGTGAGTTGAATATTACTCCCTTAATCCCTCAGTGTGGTGAGTATTAACTCCCTTATCCTCAGTGTGGTGAGTATTAACTCCCTTATCCTCAGTGTGGTGAAGTATTAGCTCACCTTATCCTCAGTGTGGTGAATATTAACTCCCTATCCTCAGTGTGGTGAGTATTAACTCCTCTTATCTCTAGTGTGTGTGGGAAATATTAACTCCTTATCCCTCCGTGTGGTGAGTATTAACTCCTTATACCTCAGTGTGGGAGTTATTGACTCCCTATCCTCATGGTGGTGGTATTAACTCTTATCCCTCAGGTGGTTGAGTATTAACTTCCTTATCCTCAGTGTGGTGAGTATTTACTCCTTATCCTCAGTGTGGTGGAATATTAACTCCTTATCCCTCAGTGTGGGTGAATGATTAGCTTCCGCTTATTCCTCAGTGTGGTGAATACTAGCTTCTTATCCTCAGTGTGGTGAATATTAGCCCCCTTATCCTTTCAAGTATGGTGAATATTAGCCCCTTACCCTCAGGTGGTGAATATTAGCTCCCTTATCCTCAGTGTGTTTGATATTAATCCCTTATCTTCAGTGTGGTGAATACTCAGCTTCCTTATCCCTCAGTATGGGTGAATATTAGCCCCTTATTCCCTCAGTTGGTGAATATTAGCCCCTTACTCCTCAGTGTGGTGAATATTAGCTCCTTTAATCCTCAGTGTGGTGAGTATTTGACTCCCTTATCCTCAGTGTGTTGAATATTAGCCCCCTTATCCTCAGTGTGGTGAATATTAGCTCCTTATTCCTCAGTGTGGTGAATACTAGCTTCCTTATCCTCAGTGTGGTGATATTACTCACTTATCCCTCAGTGTGGCGAGTATCATTATAGATACACGTAATTGTATCACCTCTAACTTGGTACTAAAATAAAAAATAGATAACCTTTTAATTCTCGGCGTGGAACTCCAAATATTCTTAAGTAGCACCGACATTAATACACACACGGTAGGTGAAGTTTATCGCTCCTTCCATGTGTTAAATCCTACAACCATCAGAGTAAGTTCAAAATTCATTTCTTCGCTCAACCACATAACAATTATAATATGTAGAAATGAATAAATCATACATTTGGAAATGAATGAGATCACAGTGTATATATAAAGTTAATTCAAAATTAATTTAAATTTTACTGTACAAAGCAATTTGATCTGGCTGAAACACGATTGAGCCACATCAATTATTTTGTATATATCTAACTGCTCTTTGTGACGTCCTGAAGACGTCACAATGCATTTGACGTTATGCTTTCTACTTTGTGCTACGGTAAATTCGTTCCGCCCTCATTCAAAATCCTTAATTACTCTCGAAGTTGGTTCATCACCCACTTCAAGTTTAAATATCATTTTTTTTTATTATGATAATAAAGCTAATTTTAGCTAAGGTTATATATAATCTAACTTGTAGTTACGCTAAATATAACGCTGCGATATAAACAACCACAAGTGTACATTATAATGTGATAACCTAGGTCAATAATTAGCTTCATTCCTTAAATACAGCATGGCAGTGAAAATATATGCAATGTATTATAACAAAAATGTAGGTTTTATAGTGAACGGATAGATTAGTGCCAACTCATAGATTGTTTTTATTGTTAAATACAGTGTATATAGAAATTTTTTAAAAAAGTGTTTAACATATATTTACAACTGATTATCTAAGAAAAAAAAAAAACTTAAGCATATCGCTTAACTATGTTTGAATGAAATTGAATCCTGAAGTCGTTGATAACAGCATTTGTTATCCTTGTTTCATTGATGCCCAAATGTTTTGAAAGTCCCACCATATTATTCCCAAATTCTATGAAATGTTTATCCAGTGCCGTTGAGATATTTTTGTATGTAAAGTTGTAAAAATATTTATAAAGTAACTTTCACATTTAAGTATTTACACATAAATGTTTGATTTAGCTGTTATTGATACAATTTTTATTTTTTTATTCCGTTAGAGCGCCACCTATATAGGGCTTCCTGTACTTCAGCTTGTGGGCAGTGGACGCTTGTTATCCGGTTTGTCTATTTTCTTGTTCATTCCCGGAAACCAAGGACCTCAGCGTTAGAGGATCTAATTGGCACGGATGAAACCGTCACCCAAGTGACGAAAAATGGACTCGCAAATTCTGATTAACACATCAAATTGACCCGTTTAGATATTTGGTGTGTGCTGTGTGTACAAATGGCTTAAAAATCGTTTCATTCAGGATATTACTTACGAAATTCGTTTTTCGTAAACTCAGCAATCTTAGATTAAGTATTGCGCTCTATTTTACGTTTCACTTGGTTGACACCTAGCGATAAATTTGGAGCGAAATCAACAGTAATCTTATTTTTCTAATTCAATTCATGGTTAGTATTTATAGTTTACTTACCTGATCTAACATCCATGTCATTATGAGGTGGTGTATATGGATTTTAATTTCCAATGAGAAAGTAACATCTAATCCACTATGGTTATATGGAACTTCTTATTTATTGAAATAAATGGTTTAAAAAAACCCACTAAATGTAGTCTATCTAAAACATGTATTTGACTAGGAAACAAATGATTTAGTTCGATTGATGTTATTAGATTGACTACATTTAGGTTTTTTAAACCATTTATTTCAATTAAATAAGAAAGTTCCATATAACATAGTGCATAGATTTTACTTTCGTCATTGAAATTAAAATCCATTTTACACGCACTCATAATGCACATTGAGTTTATATTGATCGAGGTAGAGTAAAATCTATAAATCTACATGAAATTGAATTAGAAAATAGTTACTGTGTTTCGCTCCATTTCGTATGTCACCAGTGAAACTAATAATAGACGCAATCTTATCTAGATTGCTGAAGTTTACTAAAACGATCGTGGTAATATCCTGAATGAAACGTTTTAGCATGTACACAGCACACACCTATACTATTACGGGTCATTTGATGTGTTAATCAGAATTTGCGAGTCTTTTTTCGTCACTTGGGTGGACGTTTCATCCGTGCCAATTAGATCCTCTAACGCTGAGTCCTTGGTTTCCGGGATGAAGAAAATAGACAAACCGGAAACAAGCGTCACTGCTCCACAGCTGAAGTACAGGAAGCCCTTATAGGTGGCGCTCTAACGGATAAAAACATAAATAATGTATCGATAACAGCTAATAAACATTTATGTGTTAATACTTTAATGTTGTAAATGTACTTTATAAATTTGTTTACAACTTTACATACAAAATATCTCAACGGCACTGGTAAACATCTCATAGAATTTGGAATATATGTGGACTTTCAAACATTTGGCATCAATGAAAACGGATAACAAATGCTGTTAGTCAACGACTTCAGGATCAATTTATTCAAACATAGTTAAGCGATATGCTTAATTCTTCTTTTTTTTTTAGATAATCAGCTTGTAAATTCATTGTTAAAACACTTTTTAAAAATGTCTATATACATGTATTTAACTAAAAACAATCTATGAGTTGGCCTAATCTTCGTTTCACCTTAAAACCTACATTTTGTTTAATACATGCATATATTTTCACTGCATGTGTATTTAAGGAATGAAGCTAATTTTGACCTAGGTTATCCGATATAATGTAACTTGGTGCAGTTTACGCTTTATAATCCGCTAAGCTAAAAAAAAAAATGTATTTAACGTTGTGTGATGAA
>CAJDSM010096285.1:0-15692 GCA_903981925.1 Ostrea lurida
TACATATAGTATGTACTATACAAAGCTATATCATAAGCTGTTCGTTTTATACATACATGTACTATAATGATAAAAATCCTGCATTGAAATATCTCCCTATCCCGGAACAGTATTTACTGTGAACCTCTCACGAAATAATGTGGGAGGGGATAGGAAAATGATTGATAAATTTGCATTTGTGGATAGCAAGAATTTTACTAACATAATTAAACCGTCGTTGGCCTGCTCTCGTGTTCCTTGTGGTATTGCTAAGCGGGCACTCAAGATTGAATAGGCCATAAGAGTGGAAATGATATAACTAGAATCTCCGTCTTTTCATAATCGGTAGTTTTTATGTTTATATCAATATTTTACTTCAATACTGAATGGGAGGGGGGTTTGAGCAGCAGATGTATCCTATGTCAAGTCCCTTCCCTCATGCTTGCTGTCACTTCGCATCAATAGTTAATTTAACCTATACAATACTGATTACTTCTATAAGATAGGTGAAGTTATTACTTCGCTATAAAGATAGGTGAATATTACTTCCTATAGATAGGTAGAGACTTACTTCTTATAAGATGGCCGAACGATTACTTCCTGCAAGGTGTAGCATTGTAGGATGACCACAGCATGTAACATTGACTTGCCATTCAGGATATTAGGTCATCATGTGACATGTGTATGGGAACTTCGATGTTGTATGTTGTTCTTAATCTTAACCAACACTCGTGGGTGTCTCCGCAAATCTCGACGAGCAAGTGCCATATTAACTGTTACGCTCAGGAGCGTGCTAATTTATTTCGAAGTTTGAATCTCTCACAAAACATAGTTAATTTGCGAAGATGATGTATTATCCTTGATTCTCTCTATTAGATTAACTAATGGAAATCTACACTGGAACAGAAAACTGCGATCCGCTTGCCAGCTGGACAATTGTGCTTCATCTAGGATAGAAAGCAATAACCTAATTTCTTTCCCATAACATTTTTTTAAACACTCAATTGTTAAGTTCTTAGGCTTAAATCAACATTCAATATATACAAATTTTCTTCGATTAGTCGTTAATTGAATGTGGTGAATCATCAATCTATTGAATTACCGAAAATTTGGTTAAACTCTTTGGTTACAACGTGATCAGGCTGCGTTCAATATCGTAGCGGCTACGTAGGCTCGTGAGCGCTACATCTTGAACGGCATGCTAGGCTAGGCCCTGACTAGCTCAGATTAACAAGCTTTGCTTCATACAGTGCGTCAAGATACCCTATTCTAGCCTAGCGCTAGGCGAGCACTACAATCTTGTACGCAGCTGAGTGTTACCCTGACCTCTGCTGTCGATTTACGGAATGCCGAGCGTAGCTGGGTGCACAGTTATTAGGTTCGTAGCGGTATTTTGAATTATTACTTGGTATGCAGGCGTGTAATCTTCGGTGTTTCATTAGGGGCATTAGTTGGAACTAAGATGCAACTATGTCGGATATCCCTGTGTTATTTTCATTGATGCCGACTGTATTGTGAATGGACTGGATGTCTTCTATGGACCTTTTACATATATCTGCTGCTCTGATTTGGAGAACGTTATTTTTTTTTTTTTTTTAATTATGTAACAAGATTTTTCCCGTGTTCTTGGTTTGCGAGTTTTTTTGTCACACAAATACCGCTTGCATTTTCTTCTCTATTCATTATATGCATACATGTATTTGTTCACGCCTAATATGACTTGTCTTTTAAATAGGACATGGACACGTTTGAGCAAATGTTGTGCTTTGCATTTAAGTTTAATTTGCTTTAACTAAGTTCTATTTCTAATGGTGAGCAAAAATGTTGAATGTAGTTTTGAGATACAATAAATACAGCACTCAATTCATCCATCTTTCTTTTATATATAATGCTTGCAGAAATCCCATGTTTAAATAAAATCAATATTTGAGAAACGCCAGAAACTGTTTTATATTGTTTAGAATAAACTGTAACTGTTGACAAGTTTTCGTTAAACGAACTGCTTTACTAGCATTATTTCCAATAATGAAAAACACTGTGGCCACGAACTGTCTATCATTACAAGAATGTAAGTGCTTGCTCTCCACTTTAACTCAACACTGATTATTATTCAACATTTTGCTAAATCACTAGAAATGCTCTTAACTCTAGGCATAAACCACGTTGAGCTAAATAAAAAAAAAACAATATACACAATTTTAGAATTTCCACTTTAACATGTATTATCTCCAGTATTCGCATAAGTATTTACATGTCTCAGCCAAAAATTGACTTCATTTGTTGATGTTACAACAATAACACTACTGTACAATTATTTTATTGTACACCAAGGCTCGTCGTCATGCATTTGTTTAACTACTGTATATACGTTTGTTTAAACTATATTTCCATTTTCATCCTTTACAAGTCTCATTCTCAACACAAATAACTAGTTGTAGTATTTTTTCACACTCATTGCTATTGATTTAAATATGTACTTTCTGTGAAAGCCAATCTCATGTAAGCATAAAACATAGCACGAGCCTTGTTATACGATAAACAAAGACCATGTGAGACGCTTTATCTACTTTGTAAATTCTCCAACACAGACATTCAAATATTTGCTCTATACTCATTAGAAATTTATATTGATTACATTTCCTAAACATTAAACATTGTGCAAATATACAAATGTATTGCTATGACTAAACGTTCCAACCCATCCTATAATGAACACGTAACAACTCAATTAAAACTAGTAAAATAATTGAACCCATCATTTTGTCAAACATGCACTACTTGCCTTAACCACTTAATATTAGTAATTCCCCCCCAAGTATGCCTTGAATACAGTAGGACTACTACATAAAATAGTCATCATTCTAGTACACCGGGGTTTTTCTTCCATACACATCAGTTATCAAAGATCTTAGAATCAGGCTAAAAACCAACTTCATCTCCCCACACAGGCTATGTTTCACGCATCCCCTCAATCTCGACAATTATCCCAGGAATCTCAGTAATGAAAATCAAAGTCTATCTACTTCAGCCCGCTACTTCGATACTATACAGACGACATTATAACTGACAAAACTAACAATCATGCTCTATGACAAACGGGATGATAATTCAGCTTTTCCATCGACAACTTTAATTTCCACTATGTATCACATCACATGTCACTGCCAATGATTGCGTTCCATCGGCCAAAAGCTTTTCGCGTATGATTCAGTTTTTAAATCGAGGTCAGGCTACTGACACAAACAAGTAATGTTCATGTTTCAACTATTCAGTATGAAGTTAATATTTCGCAAATTCTCATATCCTTATAACATGCTAGTTTTCCGATACAGCTTATTGGAGTCAAACTTCTGTTCAGTGTTTCATACCAATGTAGGTATTCTAAGACTACTATCTTGATACGTGATTACGGCCATCTTACACCGATTAATTAGGCTCACTGTGGATTTTGACTGGCCAGACATGGATGCTTACTCTTTCTAGAACCTGTCACCTCTGTTCTATCCAGAGTCCTGTTTGCCTAATCTTAATTTTTAATCCGTTTAGATTCTTCGAGAATTTATCACTGATTGTTATCTATCACACCTTTTCACTCAGAGAGATTATCTTAACGTTCCTTTATGGCCATTTTGCGTTTCTTATCCCCCGGAATAGACAGATTCCGGGGCATTACTTATATTTTTCCTGTAGCTGTTCGGCCAATTACTACAGCAATAACAAGTAGTTTTTGTTTGGTATGTATGCAAACCTCTTGTATTCGGTACAAGACATTTTGACTTTGACGTTCTACATTGATCTTGACCTATCTTTTGAAATTATTATATAAAGCCATATCTTGACATCAATGGTAATATATTAATACAAACCATATAGTTCGCTATCCAGGAGCGTGCAAGTTTTTTAACCAATTTATTCAACGACTGCCATTTGTCTCCAATAGATATGTATATTCCTGTTGCATAAACATAACTCAATCCGATTCATAGCTACCTCGTATGTTGGATAGTGCGTTTTTATGCCAAATACCAGTAATTCCTTTATTGAAACAAACAGTGTCCCAAGCGACATCTTGTTTTGTATTTTTTCTTTTTTCGTCCACGATCGTCTTGCTTCGCGGAGGCCGATCTTATCCCGGAATAGAATAGGTTGTTGTTTAACAGGTCAGATAACTTATCTAATGCAAACGCATAGTGCCACTTAGGGCACATTAATTGCAAAATCGGTCGAAGATGAATGTGAATTTCCAGACATGAATTATGAAATTAGCAATCACCATTCCAGTGAACGCACCGTAAATTAAGCTCAAGTTTTGAGCCTGAGGGCCAGTATTCAATCGAGGATTATCTCAAGAAGTAATATTAAACCTACCCTTTTATGAAGCATCGTCAGTTACGCCTTTTCCATTACTTGACCTCTTTTACACGATGCAATTAAGTCGTATCATACCGTTAATTTTAATCACTTTAATTGACCGCGTCACACTGAGATTTAGTGCGCAATTTGTTATGCAAAATTAAATTTTACGTCGTTGTTTAAATCGCACTAAAATATTACTCCGTGTGACGCGAAGCCGAGCAAGGCATTAAACTTAATTACATTGTTCACTTTTAAATAAATATTTCACCTTTCATGTTCTCGAATTCCACTTCGGTTTCAGCATCATGTAGAGACTAATAATGCGAAATGCGCATCTGGTTCATCAAATTTACCCGTATATTATTTATTATCATTAGACGCTGCGTATGACATTATTATAATGGAGCGCACAAATTAACATAAACTCAAATAATTGAAGATATCTGTAAATAATTTTAAGTATCCAATTCATTAATCCGCGCAATCCAATTCAATTAAATCATCTTTAAATATTAATGGATATCTATTATTCGTGACTTATTGCGCGATAAATTCCAATTGATGATATTATTTAATCTTATATGCAATTGAAGAGCGTCTCATAATTTTGAATTCTATATGCTCGAATTTAAACTGAATAAAGCCGCGCATTAATAATTATTTGTCTTCTTCAATTTAATTATGATTATCATTAATTCAATAATGAGAGCAATAATTTATGCTTAAAGGAGCCAATATTATAATTTAAAGATATCTTTAATTCACATATCCCATATTAATTTAAGCTCTCTTTACATGAATTCATTTGCTCTCTTTAAGGAAGTGCATGCTGCGTTTGAAAATTAATGCCCATGTGATTTTTTTTATTTTACTATACTTTGTGTTGAAACTTAAACGATATTTAGAATAGTATGAGCATTATTCTTCAGGTCATTGTGACTACTACGGTCCATAGCAACCCCTCCGTGTCATCTTTTGAAATTAAATCATATGGGTATTCTAATAAGGTTAGAATTTAAATAAGATAAATAGAGTTTCACATAATCATTATAATGGGAATTAAAGATCACAGCTAGCTTATGCATAATGTTTATCAAACCAAATTATTATTTAATGAAGAGTAATACGACTGCTTTAAGCAGTTGATAATTGACAAGCAATTTTTCGACAAATGAAGACAAATTATTCAGCCCGGCAGAACTAATTGACCTATTGATTCTTTATATTTTTACTAATGTATCTTATGTCGCCGGATAATTGATAAAAGTATCATGTTTGGATATCAGATTCTAAGTTCTATGCGCAACTATCATACCCCCCCCCCCCACCGGATCACAAAAATTGCTAGCAACGGCAACATGGTAATATTTTCTTCTCATTCAAATTAAACTTAAAAATATGATCCAAACAAATATGTCTATTTAACATGTGGCTTGGAGACACTATATTCACTATTTTTTATCCCCATATCGAAGCATACATGTATGGTCCTGTCTCGTTCTCTGTGAACCATGTTAAATCCGGAAGTGAGCAAAAGCTCCCTAATTTTGTTGTTCTATTCCATTTGACAAAAGTGTTGCCTGTATGACTTTTTATTGTTTAAGGTTACAAATAGTTTTTAATCTTATCTATTTTAGATTTTTTTTGGGTACAAACTATTATGGACCTAACATCTGTTTCCATGAACTAGACATGCAGGTGATGAGAGATATACAGAGAGAGAGAAGATAGAGAAAGAGAGAAGAGATGAGAGATAGAGAGTAGAGAGAGAAGAGAGCAGAGAGAGACGAGAAGAAAGAGAGACGAGGAGAGAAAGAGGAGAGAGAAGCGTATTATATAATTAATTTTACCAAAGAAAATATACCAAACGAAGGGTCAATGATAAGAGTGAGGTGGGAACATTGTTCTATTTGGATATGAGAAGCAGGGTGAGGGGGGGTGTCTACCGGAATGATAAGTCAAGCCGCCTTGTTTTCGGATGGTCATGATATGAACTTCTTTTGCTCCCCGCCCGGCCGCGCGGCGTGCGCGCTCGCCCCGGCGCTGCGCCCTCGCCCGCGGCGGGCGCGCCCGCGCCGCGCCCGTCGGATGATAGGGCGCCTATTTATTCGGGGAATTGATTCGTAGATATGATATAGGCCCACTTTCATTTTCAAATCTTGAAATAACTTAAACTCAATATACGTCATTAAAGTTTTATAATTGTGATTGTTCATAATTTTCCTTTCTTTCTCATAAAGTAAACCACGCCATACCGCATTCTTCCAACTGATTAATTGCTCGCATAATTTCGCTTAATTTTAAACTGGAATTAAATAATTAAAGCTATCTTTAATTGAATAAAGAGATCAGTCAATCATACTACGTTAAGCATAATTATTAATTATTGCTGTATCTAAAAGCCACCAACTTTAATGCGAGCATGAAAATGAATAGGAGCATATTTTACTTGCAGCGCACTAATGATTTATTCTTCTCTTTCAATTGTAGGCTAACTTAACTATAACTATGATCGGCATTAGCCCTATACTTTGCGCATAAATACATGATCTATGTCGTATTAAAATATAATGATTGCTCTATAATGAGTTGTTTATGAGCGTTGCCGCAAATTCAAATTTGTTCTCTTAATATATAGTGCCGCCTTCGCAATCAATCATTATTGCTTTCTTTAATTGAATTATGCGATTAATGCCTATTAATGAGAGCTATTCTTTATATGCGCCGCATAATTTCTTTGAAATAAGCAATATTATTAAGATTATCTTTAAATATACTAAAATATCTTCATTATGAGTTTATGTTTATATTTGTGCGCCTCCATTTGGCGTCAAATGCATTCAAAACCCGTGTTACATCGTATTTTACTTATTTGGAGCGAAAAGTAATAATTGGATCAATTCTCCAAACAGTTAAGTACAACATAATATGAAATAATGTTGAAGAAGATTATTGGTGTTGATTTGTAAAATCTGAATGGTAAATATGACAATTTTTTGCAAATCTTTTTTAACACCAAAGCCCCTGCTTAACAGAATTCTACCCTAAGGTATGCAGTCATGACTAAAATTCGAACTACGGTCATTGTGTAATAAACATATTCAGTAGGCCTTAACTTTAGAAGATTTTTCTATGGCTCAGTCAGTTATTTAAGTTGTAAGACCATAACCTCAAGAATTTGCAATGACAAATCTGATTTGTTCCTGAATTGACGGTGCAACTTTTGTTGTCTTCAATAAAAAAATGTTTCCAAATATACTTGTTGAAAAGGTTTTTGTTTTACTTTTTTAGTCATTAAGTTACTGTTTTGTAGGGGAAATCTTGAGAATAATGCTTTCTTCGTTACCTCCCCTTTTTTTGTGCGCATGCACTCCGTATCGAATGCTTACCACAATTATATTCCGCCTATAGATTACTTTTCGTATGTAACGCGTGTGACGCAGTTTAATGTATATTTATATTAATTGACGCGCATTTTTTTTATTCATTAATTATGGCGAAGAAATTTAATGGCGCATCCGTGTTGATACGAGTCATAGACATTGATTACATGTATCCCACTGTCGCTTTTAGATTATATTACACTTTCAATTTGTAACACTGTGTTTACCTGGCATTTAAGAAGTTGTTATTAAAGATGTCATTTAAGAATGATTTCCCCGCCTAGCGTATTTCAAGATACGTCTATTACGCTTGTGCTGTAAGCAAGAGTTGTATTTCACGCCTTCCATGGTTTAATGTAATGCAGCATACAAAAAGGCGATTAACATGTGCTCAAACGTAATCATAATCAAAAACATATGCAATCAGTGTAGCGTAACACGACCTCCGACAAAAAGCGGAGGTAGATCAAGTTGCATGAGAGGAGTAAGCATCCTCTCTGATCCGGTCACACCCGCGTGAGCCTTAGTTTCGAAATTAAAGTTAAACGGGAATTCCCTGTAGTCACAATCTGTAGGATAAATGACAGTCTAACAAGGGTAGCTGAAATCAATTCAGTCAACATATGACTTATTCAGTGATAATTTTAATCGCAACGAAGGGTATAGCTGATCGAGAATGTCGAAATGTATGACTTTAAACGAATCGTTATTTAACCTGTGCGCATCAACTTTTTTTTCTATAGTTGCCTCGCTTTATAAAAGCCCGCATTACGCGATAGTTTAGCTTTGCGCTTTATCGGAACTTCACCTTGTGGAGAGATATCATCACCCATAAGCACGGTGATAGTGGATAATTCTACATGAAAGAAACGTTGATCGATTGCAAAGTTAAAGTTCATCCACGCTTAGCATATAATGTAGTTGTCATGTCTGCCCATTTAGCAGTCCAATGTAAGTCAATATCCAAATATGAAGCATAATGTCATGATTCTGTCGGTGTCCTTCTAGTCGATTCTCGTTCCGATATATCCAAAATGATGCATAATGTTTGAATAATAATTATCGATTGAACATTGATAAACATGATCTATACACCTATACGTAAGGTTGAAGGGACAACGGCAAGATGTTTTTTCGTAACCTGTTATAAAATTATGTTATTTCTACAATTCTCTGTTTTATCGCATTGTGTAGGAATAATAGATTATTACTAGTGATCATGTCCATTTACAACATTCCTTTGGTAAAACTCCATTCCGATCTCTACGCCAAATAAGCACTCTAAGAATGCTTACTAAATCACTGTTGAGGATCCTCCATTCCACAAACTTTGTATTCCTTGTGAACAGGTTTCATAACAAATCTGTAGATTTCCATGGGGCGCAACTTTTCTCCGTGTTAACTGACCTGTTTTGTATCCTGCGAGGCTGACTTGTATCCGAGTCTTAATATTTTTTTTGTTTCAAATGTTCTTACAGGAAAAAAGAATTTTCAACAAAGTCTGTTCTAGCTGTGGCCGTTAACGTTGACTTTCAAAATAATCTATGTTTACTTATACATATATTTGATTTCATATTCACGTTGTTAACTCGATTATCGCATAATTACACCACGGTTATTCCATGTGTGGCTTATAATTTAGAAATCGTAAATTGTGAACATATACTCTAATAATCTGGCAACATAAACAACTTCAAATTTTCTGAACAACGGGTTTATTCAGTTTTTTCTATCATCACTTCGCATCATTTATTTAGCCACATGCATCATCCCACATGCATATAGGTGTTTATCTTTCTCAAACATGATTCTGATACGCAAGAGCTTGTTCTGGGCATAATGATTCACTTTTTGAATAATCAAAGCAGGATACTGACAAACAATTTTGGGTGTTTGAATCAGCTTCAGTGCCTTGTTAAGTCAGTATTTGCCATTTCTCTACTTGAGTATAATACGATCTAGTTTGACAATAATCAACCTGTCTTGATCATTTGCTGTCTGACGTGATTCTATCAATTTGTTAAGAGCTGGTTTCTTATCACCTGATTTCTTACCCGATTTCCTGCCGGTTTCACAGATGTTAGATATTGGTTCACGGCTTGTGTGACAGTAACAGGGGGATGTCTACTTCTCCTCGGACACTCCCTTATCCCACCTCTGGGTATTTACCATGGTCTTCATGTTTGGCCAAACTCGTTCTATCCTTCTTAATTCCTTTTTAAAAATTTATCAGATTGATCACTGTTCGTTTTCCTTCACCTTTTTTATATCTCACAACCTGTCGCTAGCTTACTAGTGTTATCAACGTATGCGGTATTTACGCAATGATCGTGCACCTGTCATTTAAAGTATATATCACACTTCTATTTAAGGATGCATCGTTGCAAATTGTCCTAATTTAAAAATGTTAATTACTAGTAATGACTTCATTATTTGAGATGTAGACGACTCGAGAGATGTAACCGCTTCCTCGGGAATGGAGTCTCGAGATTTGCATGACCTATGCGTTAACATTTAAATAACATTACCTATGTTAAACTACATAATTCATTAAAGAGTACGTCAACATCTTATAACATTTGTTTTGTAAGCTTCAGCAATACTTATCTACAAAGGTTTAAGTAAAAATGCTTTCTTTATGCTGGTCAACAATGTCGATTCAAGCCGTGTTTTTTCACCACATATTAGTTGACTACGGGATTTTGCTCGTTACGTCGAATCATATGACAATAGAGCTCATACCGCGGGTGTGAACGGCCCAATCAGGGTATGGTGCTTTCTCGCCTTCCTAAGTGAACCTGATCCCACCTCTGGTAGTTTGGTCCAGAGTCATGTGTTGGCCCAACTCTTGTTTTTTGAAATCATATTTGACGGCTACGATGATTGAGAGTCTTGTCATTTAATACTTTCCTTAACCGTTCTTTGCACACTGATTCTGGACTGCAGATATGACCTCCTGTCTATAGGAACTCATCGGCAGCTGGTTTGTGGACCAGTTACGGGGAGATGCTCTCCCTTTCCCACAGCTACCTGATTCACCTCCTTGAGCACTGTATAGGATGTTATGAGATTGATCACTACCCATTAATCTTTATCTTTTCAATTGTAAAATTCTTTTGATGGATGCGAATTAGGCATACGGATTAACAGTTCAAAGTGGATTGTGTCAAAATGCAATATCAAATAATATTGGCCGAAGTAAACAAAATGGTTAAACTCGGTAATTCACCTAGTCCCCAACCTCCACAATATATACAAATATCGCAGTGATAGTGGGCACCATACGGACCTCCGAAAAAAAGCGAAGACAGATCATGTGCCATGGAGAGAGTAAAACATTCTCTTCAGTCATATCAGAAAAATCCATTTCTTAAATGGTTAACCCTTTTAAGATCAGCTATGGATACTATCAGCGTATACCTATTCATACATGAAATAATGAACTGTGAATCATTACTGTTCACTTTTACGTCGATACTGTATATATTACAGTCATACATTTTAATATTCGTTCTGCAGCATTTGTCGTCAGGCGGCAAATACCGCTATGCCCAAGGATGCATACTAGTAACACTTGATAACCACTAACTAGTACTAGTCGCAGTTGTCCGCAGGACCATTCTGGCAATAATTCATGTGGTCTTCAGTACCTTCAATTCAACATGTTGTAGTTACCTATAAGATGAGGCCTGATCAGCCAAAATACAATAAAACTTTGAATTACATTTCTCACACAACTATTTCACCTGTGTCTTTGAAAATACTTAGACCTTAGGAACATATATTGGTTTCAAATTGTTGTATGTTATTCCATGAACAATACAGCTCTTATATCAGCAATCCGTGTTTCGCCTGACTTATTATGAATTTCACCTGGTCTATTATTATATACTAACATGTACTATGTAATCAGTGTTGTTGGGTATCTATACAAACCAAAATATCACGATTCGAAATCAATATTTCCATGAGATCGAACAAACCTTGAATCCCTGTTGATTTGACAAGAGTATTTCTTGTTGTGTAGAGAACACTGATTATTCGTGTGGTTGTGATGTCTTACAACATGATTTGTATTTGATTGAGTCTCACGTTGATTATAATTTGTGTTGATCGAGACATAAAATTGATAGGTGTTGATAGGTTAAAAAACCGTTTAGCCAGATTTTGTGAGCATATGATAATCTCATTACAGAATTGCAAATCGATGGGTAATATTTATATCCCTGCTATCTCGATATGATGTTACTAATTTAGTGTTATGAGCTCGTTATGCCAAAGATACTCTGTTGCATTGTGGTTTACGCACTCATACAGTGTTCTATGTCCGATAATCAGTAAGTTATTAATTTTTACCCCTAATGTGTGTGCATTGATTGAATTTTTATTTACTGCTTGTTGTCTGTTTATTCCGTCCGTCATGCCATGAGACCCATCTATCCATCCTGGGTTTGGATAATCCATTTTTGTGGTTTTACCGCAATGTACGGTGAGTGACCAACCGCCACGGAAAGAGTCTCCTGGCAGTAAGGAACAGGGAATGGTGGCAGCTGTTGCAGGGTTGATGACTCTGTTTTTCCTGGCCTGTCTGTGGTCTTCAGCAACAGTGATCCTATTGGTCTCGCATGCTTTGGCACCCTTGTGTACAGCTGATCACCATGCTGATCTGTCTTGGGCTGCCAGCTCCCAGGTGCCATTTCGATGTTGAGGACCTTCAGTGAGGCTTTCAGCTTGTCCTTGAAACGTTTTTTCTGACCGCCTTGAGGGCGTTTTCCTTGCTGTAGCTGGCCAAACAGCAGTTTCTTGGGGAGACGTTCATCTGGAATGCGAGCTACGTGACCTGTCCAGCGAATTTGCGATTGCATCAAGATGGTATGGATGCTAGGCAGGTCACAACGTGTTAGGACTTCAGTGCCTTGGATCCTGCCTTGCCACTTGATGCCGAGAAGTTTTCTAAGGCAAGTGGTTTGGAAGTGGTTCAGCTTCCTGGCGTGACGCTGGTAGACTGTCCAGGTTTCACAGCCGTAGACCAATGTAGTGAGAACTATAGCCCGGTAAACTTTCATCTTTGTCTCTGGTGATTCCTCTCCTGTTTCAGACGTTCTTGTATAGTCTGCCAAAAGCGGTGCTCGCTTTGGCGAGTCTGGCATTGACTTCGTCGTCAATGACTACATTTCTGGAGAATGTGCTGCCAAGGTAGGTGAACTTGTCCACCGAGTTCAGTCGCTGCCAGTTGATGGTGATGTTCGGTTCAACGTATGGCTTGGCTGGGTCTGGCTGATGCATAACCTCAGTCTTTTTCGTGCTGATGATGAGGTCAAAGTTGTCGCAGGCGTCAGAGAACATGTAAACGGTGTGTTGCATGTAAGCTTTGGTGGCAGTGATGAGGTCGCAGTCATCGACAAACAGGAAGTTGTTAAGTCGTTAATGGTGTCAGTCGAAACCTTGATTTTTGCTTGAAGCCTCCTGGGGTTGAACACTGAACCATCCGTCCGGTAGTTGATGCCTATGCCCACATCAGCGTCTCTGACAGCGTTAGCTGCGGACATGAGGCTAAACAAGGTGGGAGCAAGGACGCCGCATTGTTTTACTCCGTTGGAGACAGGGAATGGAGCAGTCGTCTCTCCGTTGTCCTGGACTATTGCCAGCATGCCATCGTGTAGCTGTCGTACGGAGGCGATGAACTTTCTGAGGCATCCGTACTTCACCATGATTCTCCAAGAAACCTTCTCTATTAACAGTGTCGAAGGCTTTGGTCAGATCTACATAGGTGGGGTAGAGGTCGGCGTTCTGCTCCTGTCACTTATCCTGTACCTGTCTAGCAGCAAATACCATGGCGATAGTTCCGCGTTCTTTCCGGAAGCCATACTGGTTCTCAGGTAGGAGGCCATACCCGAGGTCCGCGATAAGGCGGTTGAGCAGAACTCTAACCAAGTAGGAAGCCACGGTCATCTACTGCAGCCAACTCCGTCTCAATCCGTCTCTACTATGCCTTGCTGCTGGACCAAGATGGTTTTTGGGCAAGAGAGTGAGGTCGACGAGATGCGCAACTCTTCCTCACTTTCTTCAAAGTCATTGCGCAAGTCATCTTATCATCGTTCATCGATTTTATTTACATTAATTTGTGATTAACGTCTTTTTATACCCGAATTTAAGATTTATGTATTTTTTACCCGAATTTGTGTTTATTTTTATTCCATACCATTTTCTTATTACCTAACTTCTTTGTTACTTTAATGATTTTTTTACTGGATTCGTGGTTAATGTGTTTTGTACCTGCTATTGTGGTAGATAGGTGTTTATGCTGAATATGGTTTTGTGAGGTTTTATACACGAATTTGCCATTCATTAGTTCTTATGCTTGAATTTGTCTTTGATTAGTTCTTATATTATTTATTTTATTATTATCTTATTCATTTATAAAGCGCAAAATCACATATAGTTTCTATGTGCTGTACAATGTTTGTCCTAAAAAATTGCATTATTATACCTAAATTGGAGTTCGTTTTACCCAAATTTGATTTTGTCTATATATTTATACTAGGAATATATCTGTGATGAATATATTGCTTAAAGTATATATACATTATACACCTTCAAAATGATGGTTTTTTTTAAATTTTAGATGTCTTTGCCTGGTCACTGTTTATCTGATTGGTGGAATATTGTTCCAAATCTTCATTAGGAAAAATAGTGGCGTAAAAGTGATACCTAACCACAGTTTTTGGACAGGACTTCCTATACTTGTCAAGGTATTGCATAATGTGTGCAATTTAAACGTATTTCAAGATTAACACAACAAATTTCATTCAAATCTGTCGGATATATTATACAGATATTTAATGTCTGATCATTCAATAGACCGGAATAATTTTCCCGAGGTACTGGGAACAGCTCAATGTGTTCTATTGCCCGAGGCCCCAACCGAGGGCAATATAACGTGCATTTAGCTGTTCCCAGTACCGAGGGAAAACTGTTCCGGTCTATTGACTGATCAGACATTGAATAACTGTTTTATTACATAATCACATGTATATGTTTGTTAGTGCTTAATTTTTAACGTGGACAAGTATATGTAAATACATTTTTAATTAATTTAAATCATTGTAAATTTTTTCCAATACATTGCTACATGTAACTATGACGTCATTTAAAGTATATTGGATTACGTTGCGTTACGACCGTCATAGTTAGCAATGCATCATATTCCCTCAATATTGCCGGTGAATAGAACGCCGGTCCAAAATAAAAAAAACTATTGACCGGCGGTGAAAATAGCTAGAAATATCTAATATCTAATAAAACAACAGAAACCATTCAATTAGGTAATAAATTGCATTATTATAACCCCGACATCGTAAGAGGGGAGGTTTATGGTGACTTTGCTGTCCGTCGGTTCGTTCGTCCGTTTTCGACTCCCATCGGATGTTCCTCTAACCCCACTCAACAGAATTCTATGACAATTTCAAGGATTTTCTGCTACATGATGCCATTGTGATCTTCTATTTTAAATTTTGATCTGAATGATTTGGAGGGTTCCTATAGCAAAACATGGACTTCGCATCCTCAACTCATCGAAAACCACTCAACAGAATTCTATGAAACTGTTAGGCATTCTTTGTTAGATGATGTCATTCTAATTAAAATTTTATCTGAATGATTCTAGAACGACAGGGAAGCGGGGGAGGGTGGGGTTATCACTAAGTGAGTTTTTCTCACAGTATTTTTGTAGTGTTTGCAGAAACATTAAGCATTATATTTTACTATATTCTATTTGATATTTAGGCAGCATAAATCAATGTATCTCAATTACATGTATGTACGACACACATCTGATTCCACTGCGTGAGACAAATGAATCTGAAATAAGACTTAGAGCGTTTCGAACCTTCTTTGTGTACTACTACAACTACTACTGTACTATTACCACTAAATGCACTACTACTACTACTACGACTACTACGACTACTACTA